>WMED01023529.1:0-11428 GCA_019650415.1 Pipa parva
TGCCCTAAAAATTCACGTGATTTTCATTTCCCTACAGACCTTTAAAGGATAATCCTTCTATGTTTAAATACAAGTCAAAAAGAACAGAGATGAGAGCGTGAGCACAAGTTTGGAGGAGTCTCCACAGCTCTTTCAATAGAAATTGATTTTTTTAATCTTTGCATTTATAGTTACTCAAGCTAAAACACATTCCCAGACACAATTTGATGTGTGTTATGTCCTCCAGCCTTGGTTTAAATTTAAATCTGCAGGCCTTCCTGTAGACACTCTGTTTAATTTAAATCTCTATTGTACTGTAGTATACATGATGGGATGCATATAAGGCTTGTATTATTTAGAAATTATATTTTTATTTTTTTTACACAGGCTGGAAGCAGGGAAATATTTATTACACTGAGCAAATTTAAATGACAGTTAACGCTTCATCTGGAAATGCAATGAAATTATAATTTCTGAACACGTTCTCATTAGCAGGAAGAGATTCAAACCGATGTAAAGGCATATGACATTATGACGATGGTCCCAGTTTCCCAGAATGCTGTAGGGACTGTCCTTGATGGATTAAATGTGGCCCGCGGTTATGGACTCATTGAAGGAGAGGATGGCCGACAGTATGAGATCTCTACCATCTCTGTTGATGTATGGCATATTTTAGAATTTGACTACAGTAGGCTACCAAAGCAGAGTATTGGGCAGTTCCACGAGGGTGATGCTTATGTCATAAAATGGAAGTACTTGGTCAGTACAACAGGTAAGCTCTTGTTAAATCTGACCTGCTAACCAAATGATCTGTAGTATCAGGTGTTTTATGTATGTGTGTGTGTGTATATATATATATATATATATATATATATATATATATATATATATATTAAACATTTAAGTAGCCCCCCACCTCATTGCTGCTTTTGGAGACCCTTTTCATTTATTTTTAAGCACCTGGATGGTATGCTTGCACACACGATAATAAATGTGTGGTTTGCACATGTGTCATGTGTATAAATGTGTAAGTATGCTAGGTACTTTTCCTATAAATCAATGCGTATATGGGCAATATACAAATAAAATAACGCAAAGGGTCAATTGTGTTACTAAAAATATTAGGGGCTTCAGTGTGAATATTCAGAAGTACTCTTTAAGGGTAAAGCTTCCTATATCTATAACTATTTTTTGCTGCATGTATGCTGCCCATCCCATAAAGCAGCACATGTTCGCTTGTACTGTGAATAGACACATTATTGTTATAAATCTTATTCAGTGCATCTTGTGCTGCTGTGTTCAAGGTTTTACTGATGATTTAACCCAATTAAAAGACCAACAGTCTAACATCTATTGAACAGAAAATAGGTCAATCCACTTAACCGATTTCTAATTGGCTTTACTTCCTTTTCGTTGCTAAATGAGCCTAATGACATCCTTACAGTGTTCTAAATACCAAATTAACCTTTCCACTTGCCATAAATCTTTTGTGACGTGTTTGATATTATTACCTAGTTATTATTTTGGCTTACTTTTACGGTGACATCATCTACAGCTAATTATACACGTTAAGTGCAATGATGCATTAGGTTATACACTTAGGGGGTTATTCACTAAAGTCCAACTTGTTGCATACAGGTGCGAATTCGCCAGATAAAGACAGTCACAATAGGCTGCTGCTGTCGCAGTCGCGTCTTTATAATGAGAATATTGTCGCAGTCGCGTCTTTATCATGAGAATATTGTCGCAGTTGTGTCTTTTTTATGGGAAAATTGTTGCAATCTTAACATTAAAAAATTGTTGCAACTTTACAGTGAGGAAATTGCCGTGGATTTGCTATGGGAATCCGCTGTTTGAAAATTCGACAGTCGAATTCGCACCTTAGTGAATAACCCCCTTAAAGTGCACCTTTCCAGACTTCATATGAACAGGAAAGAAAATTAACAGTCCTTAGAAGTGCACCTGTCTCCTCAAAACTATAATACTATTTTGGGTTCTCCTAATGAAAAATAACATATTTGTAAATATGTATTAAAAAATGTACTTTTATACAGCGTTTCTCTGTCATCTTCCTGTCAACCTGCCTTTTCTTTCAAGAGATGGGTGGGCGGGGCTAAATAATTGACATTATGGCTCCTCCAATCAGATTGCTGCTAGATCGTGATTTAAGGGATCTGATTGGAGGAGCTATAATGTCAATCATGATTTAGCTTTGCTCAACCGAAAAAGTTGGGCTGACAGGGAAGATGACAGAGAGAAATGCTGTATAAATGTACATTTTTTAAAATTTAAAATACATATATATTTACAAAAACGATTATTTCATTAGTAGAATCTAAATTAGTATTAATGTTTTAAGGTGACAGGTGCACTTTTAAGGATGGTTAATTTTCTTTCCTGTTCATATGAAGTCTGGAAAATTTGAAGAAATCCTTTTTAAGTGAATAACTTTTACGGTAGAGATGACTTTTTGTGTACTGCACCACTAGTTTTTGCTTTTCTTTAATGAGTTTATTTAATAAAAATGTCATACTTTTAATATGTTATACCGTGTAGGATAGAATGGCAAAACCACTATACAGTAAAATTGTCAAGCAAACAGTATAACACCTTAAAATAAAGTAAAAAACTTAAAAGCAATAAAAA
Organism: Pipa parva; assembly: GCA_019650415.1. NCBI lineage: Eukaryota > Metazoa > Chordata > Amphibia > Anura > Pipidae > Pipa > Pipa parva. Next base: position 2,626 of record WMED01023529.1, read on the forward strand.
AGGGTCCAGTAGTCAAAATTATAAATAATCAAAGTAGAATGATCCTACACTTGTACCACGGAGGTCATCTGCCCAGATACCTCACGACTGTAGAAAGGTCAAGTAATTCTGGAAAATCGGAAGTACAGTGGGAAGCGCTGGATGACAAAAGAACAAACAGAAACTGGGGGAAACCCCCTAGTGTGATACCACCAGATACAAATGAAAAACAGTGACAATGGTGATATCACAAAATATGATTATCTTCAAATGTGCTGGGATATCTCCCTTAGGCTAGGTTCACACGAGCGTATGATGCGCAGCACATCATACGCTAGTTTGAAAAAAAAATAATACGGCTCAATGCAAGCCGACGGTACTTACCTAGTTTAGCGTATGATGCACATACGCTGGGTCTGGAACGCTTTGTGTTGCATTTTGGGCGTGGCGTATAATATGGAATTAATGTGAATGCCGAAGGAGCGTTCACATTGTCGCTGGTAAGTACAATAGAAAATATTGCATAATACGCTCGTGTGAAATTAGCATTAAAGTGATGTTTAAGAGGTAGTGCAATAGATCACAGACTGATGGGGGGTATAACTTTACTATACAAGTGCAGTGAAGAGTAATAAAACACCTTATGTGGAAGCATTCACCAAATACAATAGCTTTTAGCACACATAAATTGGTAGTGTAGCTTTAAATCTTATGGATAGTGTCTGGATGGGAATGACCCTCCCGTTTTAGTTGCACTCACTGAAAAGTGCTAACGTAAAGCACTCTATATGTAATTATGTACTTAATTCCACAGTGCATATGAGTGCAGCGTCCTCTTCATTACATATATGCAGGAAATAATGCCAAAGCAAGGCCATAGTGTGATGTGGTAAAATAAAAGAACAATTTATTAACAATATGTTGTACTCACAAAAACAGATAAAAATAAAGCTCGTCAGTATGAAAGTCTCAGTCTCTACTCGTTTCACTTATTAAACATCAGCTTCATCAGGAGAATGTTACTGGAAGTGAAGATATTAGGTCCTGGAGAGTTCCAGCGCTATTTCTAGTGTTTTGGGACAGTGTGTTGTATCTTAGGATGCAGCTGTAAAGATCCTGGGCCCTATGTAAAATACCTTTGTGTAGTGGAGGAATAAGATATTAACTTGCACATCCACTAGGCATATTGCAGAAGAGGCTGCTGTCTTAAGTGTAAATAAATATCTTGTTTGATAAATACCATCTACAAAAAATATTAAATTTCTCATTCTTAAAGCAAATTCATGTATTTGCCTTCACACTTTTATCTTTCTAATATGCCAATTTCTGTTTCTATCTGCAGTTGGACAGCGTCAGAAGACTGAGCATGTGCGAATAGCGGGAAAAGAAAAGTGTGCTTATTTTTTCTGGCAGGGAAGACATTCGACAGTAAGTGAAAAGGGAACCTCTGCACTGATGACCGTTGAGCTTGATGAGGAAAGAGGTGCTCAGGCAAGTCTTCTGCCCTTATTTCTTTCTCTTAATTACTAAATAGCATTCATTTTTAACCTTCTTTGGCCTGTTTTTTGAATGCCACGGAACAAAACTTGTGTTATTTCATAGGTTCAACCATTTGCTATAAACATGAAAAAAATTTAAAGGACTTTATCATCTTTTTCTAAAGGGAGAGATGCTGAGCTGTGCATGCTGGTTAAAACTGGTAGTAGAATAGTAGAATAGTATTGTCTATTGAAAAATAATGAATAAATAGTGAAAATAAAAGCAAGTGCAAGTGGTAACCATCATAAATTGAAATAAAATGATCTTCCACAAACCTCAGACATTGTTGTAGTCAACCACTTCAGAAATATTATGTTACAAATGATATTTCTCTCGGGCTTTAGTTATGTGCATGAGTTTATTAGGTGTTTATAAGGCATTTCATGTTATAATAAAGCTTAATTATAGGGAGTGCATTCTGGTTTTGTTTCGTTTTGCAGCTCCTCCTCTTCCTTTTCTCAGGCCCAGGGGGTTATTCACTAAGGTGCGAATTCGACTGTCGAATTCGCAAACAGCGGATTCCCATAGCAAATCCGCAACAATTTCCCAATTGTAAAGTCGCAACAATTTTTTATGTTAATATTGCAACAATTTTCCCATAATAAAGTCACGACTGCGAAACTATTCTCATTATAAAGACGCGACTGCGACAGTAGCAACCTATTGCGACTGTCTTTATCCGGCGAGTTTGCACTTATACGCAACAATTTGGACTTTAGTGGATAACCCCCCCCCTCCCCCCAGTGTCGAATAGTTGATAAATTATTCATTATTAAAAGGTTGTTTGCACCTTTGCAATTAATTTTGACATTACTTTTCATGCTGTTTTTATATAAAAGATTACTGTAAATCTTTCTGAATATTTGCAGCCAGAGTTTGATTTAAATCTCACCGTAATAAGATGGATGATATCTGTCAGTCATTTTCCCAAGTGCATCAAAATATCAGATCTTATTCCCTTTAAAATAAAAAATGCAACCATGGAAGATAAACCCTCTTTTCAGTAGGACACCTGTGGCATTATTTGGATAGACTTACAATGGTCAAATTAAGGAACCAAACCTAAAGTAGTATTGAAAACTCTGACCTACCTTAGGGCAACATCACAAGATATGCTTTTTTGTTGGTGGCAAAATGCAAAGAACACACACCTTGTCATTTAGTGGGAGGCCTGTATCAAACATATTGTTTTGTCCACAGGCTTTCGTTACCATTTGAAAATATGTCTATAGACCTATTTTATTGTAAAACACCTATGGACAGTGCAAAGGGAGGTCAACTACTTGTACTCATATGAATGGGGCACATTTTGTCACTTGTAATGCCAGCAACAACACACCTTGTGAGACATTACGAATGTTATTATTAAAATACATGCTTTTTTTTGCATCATTGTAAATAAAACAGAATTGGATTGTCTGTGAATAAATTTAAAGTCCTCTATCTGCAGGATAACAACATAAGTTACTTATAGTGCCTTCAGGCAAGGTTAATCACCATCTGTAGATTCTTATGGTTTTATTTTCTTCTTATAATGATTTGCTGGGAATAATCACTGACCTTCCATTCCCCCCAGGTCCAAGTGCTTCAGGGCAAAGAACCCCCGTGTTTCTTACAATGTTTCTGGGGGGGAATGATTGTACATGCTGGAAGGCGAGAAGAAGAAGAAGAAAACACACAAAGTATGTCTACCGGAATTTCACTATCTCTGCTTAGTATAGGGTGAATAAACATGAAGCGCCAGATCTCTGGCTGTGCTCAGTACCTTGAAGCCCATTTACATTGCAGAATGAGCAGTGACATTACATATTTTTGCTTTCTGTAAAAACTGTTAAATTACAATAAACATAGTATACTCTCTAGACTGGTTACTATTAGCAGTTCCAAGTAGTACAACTGGATTGTTCAGTTCTTGTTAGGATATTCTGTAGATTTCTCTTTCTACGATCTGTTTATATTGCTCTTCATTATGGTTAGTTTGTAAAATACCCAGCAGCAGTGTATAGCAAAGCATTGTGTAATTTGGCATTAATCGGGTTACTGTGTGCAGGGCCTGATCGCTTCACTTTACTCAGTGCCTTGTGGCCCATTGCAGTTTGCATTGCTCTGGATCCAATAGTAGATCAGCTGAATTTCTCCAAGCAGATAATGTAAGGTGTAGTTCAGCATCAAGTAGAACGCATTTTGTTGGAATGGTCTGTTCTCTTATTTATACAAATGGTACCTTCAGTGTAAAACTTTTACTTGTACTTTAAAGCAATATGGAATGAAATGTAGCATTGAGGGGGGGAAGGGGAATTTCATTTAGTGCTTAAAATATTTTTTAAAAATTTGTGTGCAGGAATGCATTTCCTGGTGTACGTTACAACAATTGAAAATATACTTAAACTTGTGTAAGGAATGGTTAGTAAAAGAATCCCACTGAACTGCATGTGTGCTTTCTCCTTTTTCTAATGATTTATTTTCCATGAATTCTTATGTTTGCTTGCAGGTGACTGGAGGTTGTACTGTGTACGTGGAGAGGTTCCCATGGAGGGAAACTTAATGGAAGTTGCATGTCACTGCAGCAGCCTGCGCTCTAGGATTTCCATGGTACTCCTTAATGTAAACAATGCACTGATATACCTTTGGCATGGGTGCAAAGCGCAAAGCCATACCAAGGAAGTAGGAAGGACTGCTGTCAATAAAATAAAAGAACAGTGAGTGTTTATGCTTTATACCCAGGCTTTGTGAAGCAAAATTAAGTTTTGACATATGTTTTAATATGTGTAACAGAACAGTCAATTATCATGATGACTTCTAGAGCTGATGTTTTCAACTTCTTGTAAACTGCCATGGTTTGTTGGCTTTGCACAAGCTGAGATGGTTGACCAATAAATTTAAACCAGATTTGTCGGCCATTTGGTCTTTGTTTTAGTTTGCAAGAAAATAAACAATTCAACCAACTTGAAATCCAGTTGTTTGCTGAGAACTAAAAATCCTATTGCCTAAGTCTTTCTTCTGCCATGAGAAGGGTTCATTATTGCCCAACAGGAGGGGGCAAAGGTCATACTTCTGTGAAGAGTTCCCATGCAATCAGATTTTCCTGTGCATGGGCTGAGTATGGTATCAATGTAAAATGGACATCTGAATGTATAACCAATTCCCACAACAGCAAATGGTTTGTTCTGTAGGCATAACAGTCTCATCATTTTTTAATTAACCTATACTTACCTATTATAAAGGCACAGGAATGCCCTTTGTATATTTAAATCTTTACAGATTTTTAGGAAGTAAGTTAGAAATACCTTTACTTTCACTTGTTTGGACTTTTAGTGGTAGTCTTTATCATGTACAGTGATACCTTGCTTCTCAACCACAATTTGTTCTGGAAGTGCGGTTGAGAACCAAAACAATTTATCCCATAAGAAATCCAATTGCAGATTGACTTGTATTGATGCTGCGAATGCCATTCTGCTCATCTCGGGTGTTTGAGTTCCAAATATTTGTTCAGATTCCAAGACAAAATTTTCTTGAATTTCGAGGTTGAAAACCAATTTGTTTGAAATCCAAGTCGTTTGAAAACCAAGGTACCACTGTATCTAATTTAAATACCATGTCAGTTGGTGGGTTCCTGCAAATGGCCAGACAAAGATGGCGGTAGTCCCCAAAGAAATGTAATATAATACAATCAATCCTTTTACTTTCAGTGATGACATTTTTACCAGTACTGTGTAGGACAAGCAAGCGTGATTCATGAAAAGAATCTTTTAGAATAAAATGTTTCAGTTTTGGGTGGTGTTGATCCTAGTTTGGCACTTTTAAAGTAATTGATTGTAGTGTTTCTATCTAACACACAGTACAAAGTATAGCTTTGGAGCACAGATCAAAAGCCCAGTATCCAGAGCCTTTGTATTTACTTGCCCTCCTCCTCTCTGGCATGTTTGTTTCAAGACTCCTAGCTGGCAGTTGGGTTTAAATAAGGTGCCATTGATTTCTTTAAATAATCTTATTTATTTGCCTTGTGCTATCTGCTGGCATTGTGCTTCTAAGCAATTTGTTTTCCAACTGGCTTCATTTGCATCTCTGATTCTACCTCTAGACTTGTCAGATGACACTGTAAGGCCCAGTTCACACACTGGTATATGCACTGCGTATTTCAGTCCGGCGTATTTTCTAGACAGGCATTTCTATTGCATTTACTCGACTCGGTGTGAACGCTCCCTTGGTGTTTGCAGCTTCTCCTATCTGACTGCATTTTGTGCGCAGGCGTATATACACTCGCAAAAATGCAATGTGAAGCGTTACAGCATGCACAGACTCGCATCATGTGCTAGTGTGGCCGGCAACAGGTAAGTCCCATAGGTTTGCGCGGCACTAGTGTAAAGAAAGTGATTTGTTTTGTTCAGTTAAAGTCAAAATAAAAGTTTACAAACATTCTCTGGGTTACACAATTTCTTACAATCATAAAGTTCATATCTTCAGATATACCGTAGGTTTTAATCCTCAACAATTTTTTTTCGCTGAATCTATTTGCCGTCCAGAAATACTCTACCAAATATATACCTGGATGCATTTATGTATTGATGAGAAATTCTTTTGCCTTTTAATTTCCCTATGCAGATGTCCTTTGGAAGCTGGTTTGCACAGTAGCAGCAAGGTGACCATATATGAATGTGACGAAGGCTCTGAACCACAGGGTTTCTGGGAGGCGCTCGGCCGGCGAGACCGTAAAGCTTATGACTGCATGCTGCAAGGTAATTCACTATCTGACATTGTTTCATGTTTCATTTATTTTTTAATTTTCTTATTTTGGCCAAGGCATTGTCTCTTCTAGTGAACCGTAAATAGAATATGTTGTATAAAATATCTGGATGCTCTTGTGTTATTTTATGGTAAGGTCTCAGTATAGGATTGGCTGTTAGTGGGCAAGCCTTTACTGGACAAACTCTGCATACTTTTGTGCAAGGTCCATGATGGACTTGGCGTCTTATTAATCCTGACTGAGGTTATTTAAAGAACCTTTAGCGTTCTGTCCACATTTCCACTTTTTCTAGATGTACATACAAGTTGTTATTGGCGGTGTTGTTTTTCATATGGAGTGTATATAATGTATAGAATTGTTTCTACAATGTGAACCCTATAAAACAAAAGCCGGTTTATGTTTCTGGCAGATCCTGGGAAATTTAACTTTACACCAAGACTGTTCATCCTGAGCAGTTCATCGGGGGAGTTTACAGCCACAGAATACATGTATCCATCAAGGCAGCCAAACCTTGTTAACTCTATGCCGTTCTTACAAGAAGATCTTTATACAGCCTCACAGCCAGGTACGCTCCTGTCCTTATCTGCCGGGCTTGTTAAACATTCAGTGCCGTCCTGTTATTTTAAGAGATTAGATGAAAAATGAAAAGCTTCTTAAAAATCTCATTGCAGTCCAAAATTATTTTTTTTTTCTTAACAGTTTGGACAAAACTTCAGACTTTTTTTTTTTTTTTTTTAAATCAAAATATCCTTATTTGTTCACTGTAGTTTAAGCAGAAGAGTTATTGTGGCATAGGCAAAACTGTTCCATAATAAATAAGATTTAGGTTAACGTGGACCTGTCTACCTCAAAACTCTAATATTAAATTAGGTTGTAATAGTGAAATAAATGTTTTTGTAAATATAAACATAAAGTATATGTATTTAAAAAAAAAAAGTAACAGCATTTGTCATCTTCCCTGTCAGCATGACTTTTCTTTCTCAAGTCAGGTTGGGCGTTGCTCAATGATGGTTGACATTATAGCTCTTCCAATCAGATCCCTGCTAGATCATGATTTACGGGATCTGATTGGAGATCTGATAATTTTTATTCTAATCATTTTCCTTTTGTTTAAACAATAGCTCTATTCCTCGTTGACAACCATCACGAGGTTTACCTATGGCAAGGCTGGTGGCCAGCTGAAAATGTTATTACTGGATCTGCACGTATACGATGGGATTCTGACCGAAAATGTGCGATGGAGACAGTGCTTCGATACTGCAAAGGTAACAGCCTTCAGTTCTTCTTCTTGGGAGAGACATGATTTGTGTTTTCAACTCTAAATATTAGCACTTGCATTGCATTTAGAATTAAGCACATCTTGATCCCAACATATCATGCAATTTATATTCTATTAGTGCTTTTATCCTGGTATTTTAATCTGCCTGCTGTAATTGTAAACCTCAAATGAAATAAGTGATTTTAATTATATGGTTCATAGTCTCTTGCCCCCATTCATTCTTGATCATCGTACTGGCCCAATCAGCTTTGGCCCTTATGCTGAAAAAAAGCTTGTCATTCGTTGTCAGTTTTGGCTTTGTTTCAGTAACTGCTGGGGAAAAAGACTGAGCGATGCATGGGGGGGCGTATAACATTCTAGAGAAATATTAAGAAAAAAATTGAAATGTGTAAAGTACAGAGAAGGGGACAAGTAGTTCATCATGCCAAATTAAATATAGTACTTGCTGGTCCCATCGTGGTTTTTCTAGGCAATAAAAGAAATGTAGGTCACCACGGATTATCCAGTAATAAGAGTGTAGACAATATTTTTTTGTTTATAAAGAATAACATAAAAGGTATTTAAACCAATAAAACACTATCTCCCACAATACCTTACAGTAGGTGGCGCTCACAAGGCAGAAAGAAACCCAAGGAATTATATGATGCTCTTTAGCTATCACTGGGTTATCCCTCAGCAAAGCCACCCACCCGGAGAGACAGATTAGGCACATTTGTTTATTTGGTCCAAGTACTAATTCGTTAACATTAGATGACTTTTGCCAGTCTGGCGAGTTTTAGAGCGAGAGTGATTTTTGGTCAAAGTGGTTATCCACCAGAGGAAACCTACTTCTCACAATTGTTCTGGATAAAAGCCTGCTGGACATTGTATCTAGGTATGTCTGATAATCACTGTATTTGGGTATTTCTGTTGGGCATTCTGCAGTTTGTCTAGGTTTTTGCCAGACGGAACCTTTGTACTGTATCTGAGCAAGACTGCAGTATGTTTGTATTGGAAAGAATCTGAGTAAGTCTGATGAAGACTCTGCAGTTTATCTGGGTATTAGTAAGATAGGGTCCAAGTAGGTCTGATGGAGGCTTTGAAGTTTATCTAAGTATTAGATGGAAGCTTTGTACTGTATGTGAGTAAGTCTGGTGGGCACTCTGCAGTTTATCTGGGTTATTAGTAAGATAGGGTCTGATGGAGGCTCTGAAGTTTATCTGAGTAATACAAGTGCTGGTCAACGAATTAGAATAATTTGAAATAGTGCAATCATGAAATTC
>WMED01023530.1:0-11427 GCA_019650415.1 Pipa parva
TACCAATATATATTATGGTGAAGATAGAAGGTGAAAATAAGGATTTATTAATAAACAAATGGCACCAAACAGTGACATTCAAACTTGTGTTCAAAATTATGCTCACCAGATATAGTTGTACACTGAGCCTTGAACTGGTTTTCAATACCATATGGATGTAATGACCCACAAACTTCAACCAGGCAGCTTGATCTAATACACCCAGCTTCTCAGGTGATTGATATCAGCTCCCAAAAAGTGGTTTATAACCACTAAGCACTGTATAGCAGCCTTTCAACACTCATGGGACATGATGCAAACCGTTCCATGATAAAAATCGATATTTATTGGGATAGCAACAATAAAAAAACATTCACATAGGCAAAAAACTTGGAATAAAAAATGCTCCAAATAAGGATGTCATATAACAACCAAATCAATGTCTCTATTCAAAGCAGAATCGCAAAAAAATCCAGTGAACTGTAATCCAACCATATAATACAGCTAGGATAAAATGGATAAAAAAAGCTGATATATACGTAGCTAGTCCATACCTCTCTACGCGTATGTATGGACTAGCTATATATCAGCTTTTTTATCTCTTTGAATAGAGACATTGATTTGTGTGCAATTGCATTTTGTATTAAATGTGCAATTACCAACCTAACAACTCATTAAAACGCCTTTGTTCTTTGTATACTACAGCATACCTTTTGTTTTGGCATTTGGGGGGGTAATTCAGGAAAGTGCGAACTTAACTGGCGATCCTTTGATTCACTTCGCCGAGACTGGTATGCGCTTCCTGCTCTCCTGCACGCGAAGATCAGCAAGCGCTTTAAAGGTATTCCAGTCTCGCAAGGCGACTCGAGTGGTTGCGAGGTGAGCCGAAGTACCTTTAAAGCGTTCGCTGATCTCCACGTGCAGGAGAGCAGCGAGTGTATACCAGTCTCGGTGAGGTGAATCGAAGGATCGCCAGGTAAGTTTGCACTTTCCTGAATTAACCCCAATTAGTGTTGATGTAGTATTATTAGTCTGAGACCCCAGTTACTGAAGCTACCTAATTTTGATTTTGAATATAATCTCAGCTTTGAACTTAAAGCAAGACTTCTTTTCAACAAAGGATGTCCATTACTTGCATGATACAACCTTTTCCAATAATGCTTGTGTAACAGATGCTAATCTTTGCTGTTCTTCACCATGTTGGCTTTGTAGAAAAAATAATTCTAAGATGCTAAGCAGTGCTAAAATGTATTTATTAAAGGATAGCGAATGTCACAGACTGGCTGGCATGCCAGACTAGATAAATGAACCCTTTCAGACAGGCTGTGGGCTTGTGTTAACAGCAAACAATTGAAAAATGTAAACAACATAAACACGTTTCCTACAGTTGGCTGAGGTATTCATTTTATTACTAAACTGAATAGCAAAGCATCACCACTGCAGGCATTTAGGAAAGCCACCCTGTACTTTGTGCCATGTCTGTGCATGAAAAAGACACACTGAGATAATAATCATGGCTTACACATCAGTACCAGGTCAGGGTTTTACTTTTAAGTGGTAGCTAAAACTTAAAGGGGCAATATAGTGCCGATATAACTGCACACAAAGATATAAAACTTCTTTACACTAAGCCAGTTGCTGACACAAATAGTTATAAAAATGTTTAGTGAAGAAATAATACTTGCAGTTTGCTTCTCTTAATTGGTTTTCCATTTTATCTTCCCCCTACGAAGTTAGGCAACATGAGAAGAAAAAGCTGCCTGACTGGTATTGATTAAGCAGTATGCGGACCTTTTGGCCACACAAATTAACTTGGAATGTAGGAGATTACGGAAGATAAGCTAACTTGTGCACAGGCGTTAAGTAGTAAGTAGGGCAAAAATGTCCGGGGGAGGGTACCTTTTCACGAAAAACTGGCCAATGTACATCTCACACACATTTCCTGGTGCATGAGTTTACCAGTGCTACTCAATCATTCTGCTTCAGTTGAATCATCTAGTGGGGAGAAATGCTTCTCACTAACGTATAGTACTGCATATCAAAAAATGTAATCTGACTATAGTTCCCCTTTTAGTCAATTTGCTAACCTAGAGGGACTTTTAGGGCCATGAGCACTCTTTCCTTGCTTAGATGAGAAGTTCTAGGTAGAAATTCCTGGTTATCAGATGTACAATTATAACTTTTTTATAGATCTGATGTATTGTTCCATTCTGAAATGTGAACATTAGCTATTTTTGTACTGTTACTATAGTTATGTACAACTAAGACAAACTAAAGCTTATTAAGACTAAGGGTGATTCTTAAAGGAACAGTCCAGCCGAAAATGCATTTGTTTATTTATGCTAATGTACAGATTTTATTAAATATGATTTATCAAATTTTTTTAAAAAGTGAAAATTCTTACCTGTAAAGAAGTGCTATACAGCACTTCCGTGTTGCATACTCCTTCCTTAGACACTGCCAGTGACTGTACGGCATCCGAATCAGGCGATCCCTCTCAAGAGCCCATTCCTCTCTAGCCGCGCTCGTAGTGAAGCCCCACATCGGCATTTCCTAGAAGTCACATGGAGAGCACTCTCCATAGAAGTGATAGTAAATCATATTTAATAAAAAGTGCAAATTAGCTTAAATAAACAAATGTATTTTTTTTTTTTTTTAAATTTTCAGCTGGACTGTTCCTTTAAGGTTGAGGGGGAAATACTTACCAATATGGATTTTTGGCTAAATATCAAGCCAATCTGTTCTGCTCTGTGCCCTTCTGCGATTCTCTTCACTTCCTGCTTCCTGTTGAATCTCAGTGGGTTGAGCAAGTGCAAGTGCAGATGCAGAATGCTGATATAAAATTCCTAATGCACTTGCTTAATTCACTGAAAATCCAACAGCATGTAGGAAATGACGAGGATTGGTATAGAGAGCAGGAATGCAGCACTGGAACCTAAGGGGGTTACTGGCTAAAATCCAAATTGTTGCGTAAACTTGTGAATTCTCCAACTAAAGACATTTGCAATAGACTGCTACTGTCACAGTCGCATCTTTATAACGAGAATATTAATGCAGTTGCGACTTTACTATGGAAATATTGTCGCCGTTTCAGCTTTAAAATTGTCGTGAGTTTATAATAGAAAATTTGTCATAGTCGGTGATTTTCTATGGGAATCCACTATTTGAGACGACTGCTTTATAAAGCAGTATAATTATGTTCTCTTTATGTGCATCTATGCCTCTTTTGATGCACCTCATGATACTGTTTGCTTTGGCAGCTGCCACTTGACACTGGTTGCTACAGGTAAGTTTATTGTATTAGATTAGATTAGAATAGATTCAGTTTACTGTCCCTGTATAAGTACATAGATACTTAACAGTGAAAATATGTTGTGTTCAATAACAATATTAGATATAAACATAAATAGTAATAAATAATAGTGTCATAGAATAAATAAACATACATTAGCCAATTACATGTCACAGAGCAATGCACAGATGAGGGGCAGGAGCATATGTGGAGGGGTGAGCAAGACAAGCGTAGTGTGGGAGGAGTACAACAAGGGAGTGGGACATTGGTGAGAAAAAGTGCTAAGAAGTGTTCATAATTTAAGTAGCTATCAGTGGGACAGGGAAAGGTTCAGGATGACGGTATCATCAGGGAAGAAACTTTTCCTGAGTCTGCTGGTTCAATAGTTCAGGCACCTATATTGCCTCCCAGATGGAAGTAGAGAGAATAGTTCATGGTTCAGCTGATAAGCATCATTTATGACGTTACATGCCCCGGCCAGACAGTGACTTTGGTAGATAATATCTTCAATGGGAGTAAGCTGGGTACCAATATTGTCAACTAATTCCCAAATCCCTTTCTGTGTCTGTTTTGATCAGTCTTTTCCCATTTAGAAAATAATGTAGACATGCATTTTCCCTTCCCATGTGTATAACCTTACATTTATTAGTGTTAAACCTCATTTGTCACTTCCCTGCCCAAGCTTCCAGCGTATTTAGATCCATCTGTAATAAAATATTATCCTCCTTTATATTAACTGCTTTACAAAGTTTAATATCATCTGCAAAACTTGAGATTTGACTATGTAATCCCTCAACAAGATCATTTATAAATATGTTGAAGAGAAGAGGGCTCAAAACTGACCCCTGGGGAACCCTACTATTAACAGTAACCCAGTTGTGGGTATTTACCATTAATAACCACCCTCTGTTTCCTACCACTGAGCCAGTTACTAACCCACTTATACACATTTCCCCCACTTCTACAATTCTACACTGATTTGATATTGTTAAGGATAAACATTCCATGATAAATTTGTTTTTTTTTGTTTTTTTACAGAAATGACTGGCTTATTGCTAAACATCCACATACATTGATATTATTTTAAAGTATGAAATTGTGTTAAAAATGATTTTTACAGATACTTGATTGAAAGTAATTAATTTGTTTTTAATTCTCAGGGGATTATTCACTTAAGTCCAAATTGTTGCGTACAGGTGTGAATTCACCAGCTAAAGACAGGCGCAATAGACTGCTACTGTCGCAGTCGCGTCTTTATAATGAGAATATTGTCGCAGTCGTGACTTTACTATGGAAAATTGTCGCAGTCACAACTTTAAAAATTGTCATGGTCCCGACTTTACAATGGGGAAATTGTAGCGGTTGTGAATTTACTATGGGAATCCGCTGTTTGAGTATTTGACAGTCGAATTCACACCTTAGTGGATAACCCCCTTTAGACTTTTTCAATACTAGTGTTGTCTTCCATGTATGGGTGTCAGTTTCCACTAGAATGAATTGCAGAGTGTGAATGTGAGTGTTTTAATGTAAAAAGTAACAAGCTTGCATGTGAGCACACAGACTTACTGAATTGCATCAAACAAAATATTGTGAAAGGGGCTTTACGCTATTGCAATTGAGCATAGCATGATACAAGGTAGTTAGATTGTATGGGCGAAATTCAATAAAATCAAAAATATCAATATCGCGATATTGAATAGTAATTTATACAAAAATAAAATTTGTTTACCGGGATAATGAAAATTTGATATTGTGACATCAAATTTTTTTTGCGATATTGAATTTCCGATATTGCGATATCGAAAATTCGATTGAAACTTTTAAATCTGTTTATTTCTATGAAAAATCCATAATATCGATAATTTTGATGGAAAAATTAAATATCGCGATATCGAAAACTCTCAATTTTTTTAATAATTTTCTAATTTTTTATTGAATTTTTTAGTTGAGAGGTCAAAAACAGCCTTTTCATCTTTAATAAATTTCACCCAAGTTTACATCCAATTTGGCAGTAGGCAAGAGGTACTAAATGTTCTGGCCAAACCTTTTGAAAGTACCACAATTAAAACAGGCAAAGTTATGTACTTAGAAACTGAATAATGGCAGCTATAGCTCAATCAGGAGTACTTTGTTGAAGGAAAGAGCTCATTAGGTGAGTGAATGTATGTACTTAACAAATGGTTTTTACCGTAGAAGATTGGTGATTAATTTCTGGCAAACTATTTGGTGACTGACCAAGCTGACATACTGACAACTGTTTAGCAATTCTAATGGGGTTTAATAAGGTGTCTAAAGTCACAGGGGCTCATTCATAAAAGGTCAAATTCTCATGTAAAGTTCAGAATTCACATTTAGGGGGTTATTCACTATGGTGTGAATTTGACTGTCAAATTCGCAAACAGTGGATTCCCATAGCAAATCTGCTACAATTTCCCCATTGTAAAGTCACGACAGTTTTTTAATGTTAAGATTGTGACAATTTTCCCCTTATAAAGTCGCGACTGCGACAATATTCTCATTATAAAGACGCAACTGCAACTGTAGCAGTCTATTGCAACTGTCTTTATCTGGCGAATTCGCACCTATACGCAACAATTCGGACTTTAGTAAATAACCCCTTACTCTCCACTTCCCCATATTTGGGTATTCAGCAAACTCTGTAATGTGGAGAATACAAGAACAATTTGACAGCTTATGACAGTCGTGGATATACAGTTCACTTTGCGCCACTTTGTGTTTGTGTGCGCACAGGTAATTTGCCTATTTGTCAAGCATCAAAACCTGTCGCAGTAGTGAATTTAGCAAGGCATATTGTGTCCCAGTCGACAGTTTTCCTTCAGCAAATTAAAGTGGAAAATTAGGGGACTGATGGCTACTGGCCGATTGACTATGCCAAACTATCCAAGAGACTTTTGATACTGCGCTTGCGTCTTTGCTATTGGAATCCTTTGTTTAGTGAATAAGGAGTATAGAATTGGCAGTGACCCTGAGAATTCATTTCTACTGTTGAATTCTCACTTTGATGGACAAGCCCCGCAGTGTTCAGAGATTCTGCCTGTGTGTGTTTTACAAATCCTGTGATGTTTGCTATGTTTTGTGTTATGGTATGTGAGTGCAGCCAGGATCCTATATTATCATTTTGCTTTCAATTTATAGCTATATCCTACGTTATTGCCAGATAATATTATCTCAGTACACACATAAGGGAGACAGGGCACAATGCAGGGTTTTAATTTAGTACAGAAATATATGGACCTGTAGAGCGGACATCTTTAAAGGAATCAGCATGTACAGCATTCTTTTTGAATAAAGTTGAGGAAAAAGTAGTCTACGTGCCAATATTACCTTTAAGATGGGTAGACTGAACATTGAAAATGTAATTTGTCTTTCCCTTTAAAGGGTGCTTTTGGTATGTATGCACTACTAGTGTTGCCAAATAGTTGCCTTTAATTTGGATACATGTACACATGCTGCATAGAGGGCTGTGAATTAGAAACAGACTGCATTGGTTGATGGTAGTGAGTTTCAGAACTAAATAACTGCACAGCATGTGTTTTGTATAGTTTACATTGATAACCCTTTTAACCATTTGCTTCCTTACAAATCTTGTTACTTTCAAATGTGTTAAAGGTAAAGAAAAGATCGGATCACTAAAATCTAAAGATTATAAATTACTATATAGAAAGGATTATATGTATAGATTATAATTTACTTTACCCATTTCACTCTTTCTAATAAACAGTCTTGCAGGGTAGCATTTATTTTATAAACCACTCCACAACTCTTCATTACTGAGAAATATAGTACAGCATTGGACTCCATTACTGAGAATCCAAAGGGTAGAAACCCCACTTCCTCTGACTGTCTAAAAAAGCTGTCCAATCAAACCCCCTCGACTAACATAAGGTAAGTTTTTTTAACTCACAGAAGCCACTGACAAAAATTAGCAAAATATGACTTATAGGTAATTTACATTTGCGGAGGAAAATGGTGTCAGTATCACTTTAAAGAAATAGTTTGGTCACTTTATAGGTAGGATTGCTGCCTCATCCCTTTAAAGCCCAGCACATATAAAATGCAAGGGCTACAATGCTGAATTGAAATCAGTTGAGACGCATGCAGCATGTGTGAATTATTTAAGCAGCCATGCAGCATGCATTTGGAATAATTTATTAGTATCCCTTTAACAATGAATGAATTTGCAAAATATTATTCATCACAGTTGGTTTGAATTTAAAAATAATTGTGGCTGTTACTGCTAATAATAATAGTAACATTTACTGCATCATTGCCCTTACTGGTCACACAGTGAATTCAGATGGAGGCAATTCCTATGTTATGGGTAAAAACCACAGCAACAAAATCAGTCAAGTAATCAATGATATAACAAATGCTTCCATGTTTATTCATGATCTGAGAATTTTCAGTCAGAGCTTTTCATTGTCTGACAAAGTAATGGAGGCCATTATACAGAGGGGTTTCTTCTTCTCAAAATTGATCTTTCAAATTGATTCGACGGTAAAAGACCTAAGAGCTACAAACATGGAAGTTATCTGCTTTAGATATTAGACATCTTTCGAATACTTTATCATCTTATTTAAATTACTCAATTTGAAAAGGTTTGTCTATATTATATAGAAATGAAAAGGATTGATGAAAATGGTTTATTAGTTTGCAAGTCACTCAGTCTCATGCCTCTGTGCTCTGCTGGGTAAATAATTTGTATTTTCATAGCTAAGGGCTGAAGTGTTCCAGCCTTCACTGTTTATTTCTGCTCTAAAGAATTGTCTTTCATCTCATATTTTCTTTGCTCTTTCTCTTAATAACGAATAGACTTTTCTTTGCATCATTTAGTATCCATCTTGAACATGTAAGAAAAATGTTAATCCCTACTGTGGTGAATTGTTATAGAAGTTTTAATTAAAGTCTCAGCAGATTAGTTGTTTAATTCAGATTTTACATCTCTGCAACATCACACTATCAGTTTAATTAAAACAGTGAGAAATGCCAGCCTGATTGCACACACTGTAAATTGAGTTTTCACGTTGCCACGTCCGCATTTCCTATTTATTTAATAATATTTTGTTTCGACAGAATACGGTTGTTACAGAATATTTGCAAATAGTTCTGAGTTTGAATGACGAGCCATTCATTTTTATTGAATTTGTGTAATATTTATTTTAACTGGGAAACATGATTTAAGAATTCAGTTTTATTTTGATGGCGACAATATTAAATAAATAAATATTGAATATTAAATGTTGCAGTCAAATATTGTTCATTTGTCCCCCTCATAGTCAAAATTAAAGGGGAACTATAGTCAGATTACATCTTTACATATCCAGTACTATACCTTAATGAGAAGCATTTCTCCTCAGTAGTTGTTTCTTGTGATGCAGAATGATTGAGTAGGCAGAACTGATAAACTCCCGCACCAGGAAATGTGTGTGTGACATGTACTGGCCAGTTTTCCATGAAAGGACACCCTCCCCCGGACATTTTTGCCATTCTTGCCACTTAACGCCTGCTCACAAGTTAGCTTTCCACAGTAATCGCCTGCATTTCAGGAATGTAAACAAACCATGGCTAATGAGGGTAAAAGTCAACACACTGCTTAACCAATAGCAGTCGGGCAGCTTTTTATTCTTATGTTTAGAAGTTATATCACACACATTCCTGGTGTGGGAGTTTATCAGCGCTGCCTAATCAATCATTCTGCTTCAGATGAAACATCTACTGGAGAGAAACGCTTCTCGCTAAGGTTTAGTACTGCATATGTAAAGATGTAATCCGACTATACTATAGTTCTGCTTTATGATATCCAGCTCTTGGCTGTGTTTCTTAGAATCTGGAATGGTATTCTGGGTGAAAGAGTGTTGCTCTGAAATCTGAAAAATAATCAATATTAAGTGCTACCAATTAGTAAATGTACCTTTTGTGGTTTTCATGTATATTTAGTATAAATAGTGTTTTATTGTGCAGTTCTTTATCTAATTGTTTTCAACAGGATTCCAGCTTGTTGTCGCCATCCTACCAAAATGATTCAATCACAAAAAATATACAATTATAGTTACACTTAGTTTACTAAATGAATGGCTCCTGAGAACCAGGAAATGTATTGCCCTACATTGAAATCCCTTCTTTGTATATTGTAATATACGTTTTTTGGTTGGCAGTTTCCAGTTTAGGTCACAGTACCATACTGTTGCCTTACTTATTATCACAGCTTAATCCCATGTAGAACCTGTGCAGGACCAGTGTGGCAACTCAACTGCAAGTTGTATAGTATGCAAACTCCCATTACAGACAGTCTATTATCACAGTATCACAATTTCCTACGTCACTTTCCTAAACACATAGTGCAGTTTCCTCAGTTACACCTTAGTATAATTCAGAATTATGTTACCAGTGCCCAGTATCATGGTAATACAAGTGTCTGAAAAATACCATAATGGTATGTTTGCTTCTGCCTACATATTGTACAGGGGTAGGCGACCCATGGCTCTGGAGCTGCATGCGGCTCTTCAACCCCCTTGTTGTGGCTCTCTGGCCTTGATTGAGAAAAAAAAAAAAAAGAATAACTGTTTGTTATTTATCAATTTAATTTTTTTTTAGATTTTTTTTTTTCTTCAGTTTGTTGTATTCTGTTGTTGTAACAGATTACGATTAAAACATTTAAAAGTTTAGAAGCTTTGTTATGTTTTGTGGCTCCAGACTATTTTTCTTTAGTGGAAGTGGGGGGCAATTTCAGCTCTTTTGATAGCAAAGGTTGCCCACCCCTGGTATAGTAGAATCACTGAGCCACATATTGCTGTATTTGAGGGCCAGTTTCTAGTTAGACAGCCAAGCTTGTCTTCCTTTGCTGGCTGGAGAGGAAGGAAACTGGAATGTGTCCACATGTTTTAATCATATATAATGCAAGAGTGAACTGCTAGGCAACCATGCAGGAAACTGTGTCGCTCAGCATTCACATCTTTTATATTTTTAATATGTGGCTGGATTTTGCAACATAGAGCAAAGATTAAAAGATTAAAAATGAAGTTCTTTATCAGCAGTGTTCTAAAACAATTTCCATTTCTAATATGCTTAATATATTCCACTAGCATTGTTTCCCTTCCTAAAAATCATAACTTTCGATTTTATATTATAAATATTTACTTTACTTTTCATTTCCCCAGGCAGGTAAAATATATATATTTTTTTAATCTCCTGCTTGCTTGGTAAAATAATCAGAATGTAATTCTTCCTTTCTGCTGTACATTTTGCCACTGTAAGGTTTACTTATAGCAGAGCTACTGATTCACTTTACTGTCAATGCAAGAGAACTGTTTGAAAGTTTTGTCATTAAATAGTAAAACACCTATGCCCTTGTAATGGTATAGCTAGCACATCTCATATTTTGCTACAATACACCTACATCTCCCATGAGCCTCGGCTAACCCATATCCCATGGGGTAGGCCCCGCTTATATATAGGAATAGTATATAATTGGAGAATACATAAAAATACACATCTAATTTGGGTTACTGCGATAGTTGCAGATTATGGAGCTCTTAGTATTATTTTGCATGCACGAGCATAGGTACTTAGTGTACTGAGTAAGCGTCATAGTCAGTTACAGATGTGAATTTGACAAGTTGCACTGCTCTGAATTTACCTGTTTGAAATTGCAACATCAGAGTGACCAGTTGATGGCAGGGCTCTGGTGTGGCATAAGGGGACTACTTCTTAAAAAGTGACAATGGCAACTGCAACTAAATTTGTCTACAGCTAAACTTGAACTAGGGACAAGGTGACCTAGAAATATATGTATTATTCACTTATATACAGTTAGTGGGATAACGTTGAACAACTGAATCTCATTAGCCTCAATATTGTCACTGTGTGAAAAATATCAGTCACATGTGCCCCTTTTTAAAACTAACTGCTTTGTTTGAAATGATCACATATAAATTGTGTTGCTTTTAAGTTGATTTTAACTGAAGAAATTTCTAAACTCATGGATAGAAAACACCAGGGGGGTAATTCATCAAGCAGTGAAGTGAGCTACGATGCGTTCGGCTTGCTTCGCTAATAGTAGTATGTGCATGCTGATTTCCTGTACGCGGACATCAGCATGTGCATTAAAGGGATTCCCATCTCAGCGAGGCAACTCT
>WMED01023531.1:0-11427 GCA_019650415.1 Pipa parva
ATTATGCTGGAAAAGGCATTGTTGATCACCAAACTGCTCTTGGATGGTTGGGAGAAGTTTGTGTCATTTGTGTCATTCTCAAAACTTTTGGCCGTGACTGTAGTATTTATATATTCACAGCACTTTACCTTGACATTTTCATCTGCAGGGATAGGGGTTGAGGGGACGTCATCTATTGTATTTGTTTATTTATGATGAATTAATTAATTGATTGTACTGACAATATGAATTTGACTGTGGTATAATAAATGAATTAATTACAACATATGGTCACAGTTGATTTACTTGCATACTCACACCACTGCATATTTCAAAATATTGTCTATATTATTTGACCTTGTGGGACTACTAAGAGTGCAGTATTTTTAGCCCTTGTGTCTTGTTTTCTTCAAGCGCTAAATATCTTTGTATAACCTACACAATGTTGTGCTCCAGCATAGACCAGTTTTGCTTATACCAATGATACAATGCTTTATTTGTCATTGAACAATTATGTCGCGACTACTCTCCTCAGTGCTATTGTTATTGCCTGGGCAATAGCTTTGCCATGTCTTCAGACCCTAACTTACACTTGCCCACGCCGTATTCCCTTTTCACATGTTGGTGTAGGTTTCAAACTGCTGATGGCTTTTGGATTACATTAGGTTTTCTGAATCTGCTTCTCCTCTCATATTTCCAAGTGCATTGACTATTGTTTGTTTGCTGCTTCCATTAGATAAGCATGTGAGCGTCACTAAGAGTTCAGCAAAGAAGGCTATTGTTTATTTATTGTGTATTTTTGTTTAGTCATATTCTCTGTTGCTTACCAAAGATACAAAGAAACATTTCCCGACAATATAGAATATTCTATTTTCTACATTGTTGATGAATTTGAGAGTCTAAGTAGCAGAAACACAGAAGTCTGGAACTGCCCGTATTTTATCAGCGTTTCTTATATACATAAATGTATGTATCATTTTATTTACAAAGTGTCACAAATTCACACAGCACTGTACAATTCAGCAATACAAATATATGACAGACATGGGAAATGTACATTACACATTACAAGTGAGTAACTTACAAACGTGAAATAAGTGCCGGGTTGTGATTGACACAAGAGGATGGAGGTCCCTGCCCTGTAGAGCTTACAATCTAAGTGGGAGGAAGACTTACATACATAGATAGAAGGTTAATAAGAGCTCTGACAACTGGGACACTGGTCAATAAATACATAAATAAATAAGTAAACATATATATATATATATATATATATATATATATATATACAGTATATATATTGTATGTTTATACATATTTTATGTATAAACATATTATATATATATGTATATACATAAAATATGTAGAAACATTTCTGTTTTTCTGTTATTTTAGTTTTATAGAACTTTCATGGACTTTTGAACTTTCATTTGAAAACTGATATTGACAAAAAAAATCTTACCCCAAAAAGTTTTTATTGTTTCCAAATCATTTATTTACCACTATCTACATAGGTTGTAGTGAGGGCAATGCTTTCTACTGAGCTCCTAGGCTTCCCTTACATCTTCTACAAAATAATGCTTTAGACGCACTAGTGGGCGAAATTTACTAAACTCGAAAAGGCAGATTTTGCCATTTTTGAGTTTATTCCTTGAAAATCTCGCTATTCGGTCCGTAAATATTGATCAACTGAAATAATATGGTTTACACAAGAGGATGGAGGTCCCTGCCCCATAGAGCTTACAATCTAAGTGGGATGAAGACTTATATATACAGATAGAAGGGTAACAAGAGCTGTAACAACTGAGAAACTGGTCTATAATACATAAATAAATAAGTAAGTATATAAAGATATATATATATATATATATAAATACTAAGCATAAATAGTTAATTAAGGACACAATACAATATTTACAAAAAAACAGTGCTAGTGCTCAATAAGGTAGGATTTTAGTTTTGTTTTAAAAGTGTTCCTGGCAAAGATAAGGGGGTATAGAATTCCAGATGTGGGGGGGCAGAAAGAGAGAAGGGTTTAGGATGAGAAAGGGCAATACTGATGAGTGGCATGCAAAACTGGTTGCTTTGGGAGGAGCTGCAGTTGACATTGAGGAATGTACGGGCATATGAGTGAGGCAATGTAGGGAGTGAAGTGCCTTAAATGTCAAAATAAGAACACTGAAAATAATTATTTTTCTTACGGGGAGCCAAGGAACAGAGAGAGATTTGGATAAGTGGATTAATTTACCACTGAACTTAAAAAAGCCAGAGCACTCTTACATTGATTTATTATATTCTCAATCTCCTAATGCTTCTAATACATACAAGGCATATCAAAATATCAAAGGGCTTTGTCTCATTTGTTTCATCTGGCACAGCTTCCCATCAACAAAGCAGAACTGGTAGCTCTAGACATGAGATTCAGTTTGGCATGCCTTTCAATATACTCAGTAAAATGGATACTATTGCAGGGCAAACTGTGCGACATCTATTATGAATAAAAAGCATTTTGAAAATATCTTTATCATTTTCTGAGAACAACTGTAATGGAACAAAATCCCAAAGGAAATAAAACAAAATATTTGTTTTGAGACACCATCAAGCCCTGGAAACGATTCCATTAATCTAAACACTTTAAAGATGACTGCATAAAATACTGACTTTCCTACAACTTCAAAAGTCAAATTTTCTGTGGGCAAATAAAAACATAATGGAATACTGATACCCAAATTGAAATATTTTATTTTTTCACTTTTAACTCATTAACCCTAATACCTTCTACTAACTCAAACTAGCTCTGTATAAGACAATTTCCTTAATTTAGTAAAGTAATACATAAAAAAAAATCCTATCAACCATAAACCCTCATCCGTCTATAGAAATTTTAATGGTCAAAAGTAACCATCATTCCAGAGGAGATTCTGTTTTAATTGTCCAAGAGCATTATCGACCAAGGACAACCCAACAATTATTCCTTAAATGTAACTCATTATTACCACTTGAACCTTGAAAAGATGATTTTCCAAATATATATATATATATATATATATATACAGTATATATATATATATATATATATATATATATATATATATATATACTGTATATATATAGATGTACAATTCTTATTTAAGGATTTTTCTCCTTCTTTCAAGTAAAAGTAAGGTGCTCATTACAGTTGGCAATGTCCTGTTAAAGTGCACCTGTCACCTTAAAACTAATACTAATTTAGGTTGTACTAATGAAATAAATGTTTTTATAAATGTATTACAAAAATGTACCTTTATACAGCATTTGTCATCTTCCCTGTCAGCCTGACTTTTCCTTCCTGAGTCTGAGGGATCTGATTGGAGGAGCTATAATGTCAATCATCATCACCCAACCCAGGAAAGAAAAGTCTGGATGACAGAGAGAAACGCTGTATAAAAATACATTTATATTTAATACATATATTTTTACAAAAATGTTTATTTCATTAGTACAACCTAAACTAGTATTAGTTTTGAGGTGACAGGTGCACTTTAAAGCTCCTACCTTGCATTATGTACAATATTATTGATACACATTTACACTAGGATGTGCAAAATGTAGTAAATAAAAACTGTTTACTTTGTGGATGGAAGAAGTATTATTGCAATCAAAAATATTCAATCTGAAGTGAAACAACCTGATAAAGAGATGTTTTTTAAATGCATTTTTTAAATCAATTAAAAAAACTGCTTAGATTTGATTTTTAATAGAAGTTTAAACAGGTGCAGGTTAAACACTCACAAGGAGGAGAAGATAACATTTTAGACAATATAAGTGAGCACTGGTTGTACCAATGCGTTTTAATAAAGTTTTAACAAAGCAATAATTCACAGAACAGGGTATAAAAATTCAGTAGTAGATCATTTTCATCGTAATCCAAATCCAATCCACAATTCAAGAAGATCAGATTTGCTTATATCAATAAGAAATTTACATTATTGTCCTGTCCTACAAGCTAATATTAGGGCAGTATAATATAGATGCAAGGTGTTCAATGTGCTCGATACTGACAAATATGCACAGTGTGAAACATGAAGTGCAAAAGAAAAATTGTGCCTGATTAAATAAAGGACATTAAAAGTTATATGTATATTTCATTCTGATTTAAAGGAGAACTAAAAGCTCAGTAAATCATGGGGTGATTCTTACCAATTGGACTTTTATGCTCCAGTGATGACGTTGCTCAAGATAACTTGCCAATGTGTTTGTTCTTGTCAAGCTCTGCAATTCACTTCACTTCCTGTTAAAACTCAATGAAGTGAGCATGCTCACTTCAGTGAGCTCACACAGCAGAGGAGATTGACTTGATAGTGACAGCAGGAGCGCTGGAGAATAAACCCAGATTGGTAAGTATCTGCCCCCAATCCCCATAAGAATCCCCCCTAGATAAAGAAAGCTTTACTTCCTCTTTTTCATATGATATGAACTCTGCAGAATCACAGTACAGTGCTTTAACTTAAGGGCACAGATTACATTTACATGCAGTTCAATAGAGTCATGTTAACACAATGTGTAGTGTTCAAATGAAATACTCATCTTTCAAGATTCGGAAAAATAAGCCCTGCTACATATGTGGGTCTGTACTATAAACTGAATTCATTATGCTATAAAATAATTCAATATATATCTACACCTACAATGCTGAAAAGTAAGAGAAAATATCAGTCTCCTATTTTTATACCCCTTTCATTCATAGGAAATCACTTCTTGACCAGTGAGGGACCCTCACCATCCCCTGGATAATTATCGTTTCTTTTAGAAAATAATGTGCTCTGCTTGTCCTAGTTTTTATTGCTTGCTAGATCTGCCTTCAAGATGATAGACAGCTTTTTACTGTTACCTTAAATATAGGATTAGTGGTATAGTTCCTTAGTGGTGTTGGGTTTGAAATATCTTACTTTATGATTTAACAAACATATGAAAGCTCTGCCCCCCCCCCCCCCCCCCCCAACAATCAAACATAGAAACAGCTACCTAACAACCCCTCAACAAAGCATATTACTTTCCACAACAATTCCCCATCAGAGGTAGTTTGGGAGTTATAAGGATAGTTAGTTAGATTTGAACCAAACAAAACCCAGTTTGCTCTAACAAAGATTAACCCTTTTAGAATGTTGTATTGTTTAAAGGAGAACTATAGTTAAAATTCATACTTACCTAATGGATCTAACAGCAGTCTAATAAGGGGCATAGTTACTAAAGGCAAATTGATTTTTATTTAGAAATTGAATAGTAAATTGTGGGGTTTTTTTTAATGATATTGACTTTTTCTCCTATTTACTATGTCCCCTTCTAGGTTCCTGGCACTGGTTATCACTGTATCTCATTATATATGTATATCTATATGATGGGTTATCTTTTATTTCCCCAATTTACTATAAAGTATCACTAGTTTTTACTAATATTGTCTATTTTGAGCAATATTATTCAAACATCGAATAACCGATATCGCTCAATATATCGCTTATTAAAATGTTCTTGCTTACTACGATCAACGAATGATTTACCACCCTAGAACGGGCAAAAGCCATCCTTCCAGTAAACTGCAGCGCTAACATCAAAAGCACTCTATAACACATAAAAAGCTGCAAACTGTTACTAAACTAACACAACTGCAAAAAAGCCCCCCCCCCAAAAAGTATCCAAGAATAAAACACCAACTGCCACAATGCATGCTAAACAATCACTACTAATAACATAAATCCCTAAACTACCTTTAAATCCTTTAGAATTCATTAACCGGCAAGTAATCGGTTAACTGATTTCATATTTATTTCCATAGCACTACTGGAACATTAGTACCATGGAAATAATTAGTTTAACCTGTCCAAACTCCACACCTCCCCTCAACATCACCCCCACTTAGCGCTAAGCTACGTGTGGAGATTGCTAAGTGTAGGAAGCGGCTTCATAGGAGTCGCTTCCCTCCCCCCTCCCCCTTCGTGTCCCTTTGGAGTAGAGGGCATGTAAATTAATATGATTAGTATGATCCCTCCCTCCCCCCCTTGGTTAAGGTTGATGCCCCCTACCCCACTTGGTTACCAGGGTAGGGGGAAGGATCCGGTGAGACCCCCTCTGGGTACCAATCCCCCCACCCCCAGCATAGAGGTTGGTGGGAGTGGGGGTGGTAGATAGGGGTCCCAGGGACTCCTACTTGTTCTCTTTATGCCCCTCTATCCCACAGAGACATGGGGTAGGGGGAAGAGGAATATTTCCTAGGGTGCCACTCCTAGTGGTACTGATCAACCCTCCTGCCTAGCATTGGGGAGGGTGAGGTGACAGGTGGTCACAGGGACCTCTTCTTTATAATACTACATGCCCCCTACCTCAAAGGGACACAATAGGGAGGGCTTCCTGCACTTAGAGATCCTCCCACCAAGCTTAGTGCTAAGTGGAAGGTTATGTTGGGGGGAGGTGTGGAGGGATTCCTACTAGATGGTGTTTGTACAGTTTAAGCTAATTATTTGCATAGCATTAATGTTACAGTAGCGTTATGGAAATAATTGTTTATAATATTTTAACCACTTACATGCCAATTAATGATTATTAGCTCTTGGTGGAGGGATGGGGGTAATGCTGGGGTGGATGGGAGAGGTGTGGGGTTTCTGTGGACCCCCAGTTTAGGGATTCTTAGTGCTGCAGCAATAGCAGCAGATATCCATATCCATACGTATATCCATATTGAAAAGTTAACTTCTGTATTTAAATTTACAGTTAAATCCATCAATGCAATATAGCGTTAAATTATATCGTTAAATTTACCATGTACTTCGCCACAATAACATAAACATCACAGCTTGCTAAATAGCTGCCAGCAAAATGACCCAAATTCACCAAAATAAGGGTGACAACAATAAGGTTTTTTAACTTTAGTAAATATGCCCCTTTTTTTTAGAATTGTGTACTGCTGGTAGATCAGCATTCATCTCTCCATCCTCAAATAAATGATAAATAAATGCAACTCCACTCCTCCTCACTTCCTGGCTATGCATATGACATGGGATGCATCATAGGCTCCGTCCCCTACTGATTTCAGTGAAATTTTCTTAAAGCACAGGTGCAGAAAGATTATTTTTCCAGTTATTTAGTAATGAAAATAAGAGGAGGACTGTATTAGTTTACCTTAGCTCATTTGTTGATATAATGCAGGAATAATACTATCAAAGCATGTTAAAGGTATTGAAAACCCCTTGTGAATCTAGCATTTTTGTGGATAATAAAGTTTTGCAACAAACACACCAGAAAATGATGCTTTAAGACATGTTGCTGGCTTCATAACAATAATTGACATTGTTGTAATTTGAATTGATTGGCAATGATTTATCACTTTGCTTGAGCCATCCAACCAACTGGAAACATTTTAAAGCATATGGCATCATTGCATTCCATTAATAGATGTTCAAAAGCTATTGTGTTGAGTTGCATATTATAGTAGAGTGCCCTTATACCGTATATGTCTGACATTGGGATTAAGTGCTCTTTTTTTTAATGATATTCTGTTCAGATATATCAAGACTGATACTGTAAGATTCTTTTCAAGCTGATTTTGTCATTTATACATAAAACATCAACATATATGGGGGTAATTCAGCAATGTGTGAAGTGAGCTTCGGATCCTTCGCATCACTTCGCACATGCTATTATGTTTAAAGGGTTTCCAGTCTTGGCGAGGTGACTCAAGTGGTCTTGCCGAGACTGGAATCCCTTTAAAGTGTTCGCTGATGTCCGCGTGCAGGACATCAGCGAGTGCATAACAGCATGTGTAAAGTGAGGCGAAGGATCCGGAGCTCACTTCGCACATTGCTGAATTACTCCCATAATGATGTGTTGACAAAGGGTTCTATATAGGACTGCACGCAAATGTTCTGTCTTATATTGAGTTATCCTAAATAACGTCTACTGCCATTCTTTCACTATAACCATATTTGTGGATTTTATGAAATCTTTCCGGCGTTGATCAGAAGCTTACTCGATGAGCCATGTATCATTTTGAAATATTAATGAATACCACTTACTGTAAGCAGTGTGTTAATTATCTAGATGAAGTGCTTAAAATGCCTTTACCCTCTATGATTAAAAGAGAGTTCTTACAAAATGTATTTCGATGAGGCTGGAAATATGGACATCTTCAAAATGAATCAACAGCAGGGGAAGATCAGGAATGAAACACATGGCAGGATTACAAACTATTTTTTCCTATCAATTGTTTTAAATGTCTTCATAAAGACGTATAATTACATGTAAAGCACAGCGAGGATGTTTATTAATAAATGAACAAAAGCAAGAGAAAAACTTGCACTTTCTAAACCTCAGAAGCAGCGGCGCAAACTAACATAACGCTTCTAACATCTGCTCTTTCTTTTCATCAGATTGAATTTGTGCGGCATTATTAATTAATCATCTTCGTAAAAAAAAAAAAACCAAAAAAAAAAGCAAAAGAATTCAATAGATGCTTTGAAATATGTTAAACTATCACGTTAAATGTTTCTCTCCTTTAATTCCCCTTCTGCTGAACAACTATATTAGTTACATAAAAACACAGAATTGCTGTCTCTCTCTCTCTCTCTCTTTTTTATGAGATTATTAAATCTGTTTTTCATATTTTGGTCATCTTTTTTTTTTCCTCTGAAGCTAGAATCAACCTTCACAAAGTGAAAAGGATTGATATTAAATTGCAATGTAATCTTGAATTGAAAAAAAAAAAACAACATGAACTTTATTTTTTACTCTGTCCTATTTTACCTTATGGTGACCTAATTGCATCTGGAGCACTAAGGGAATATTATTATCAGAATAAGGAGTGCTTCTGCCACCTACTGTCTTGAATATATATTGACTTTACTTGTCTTCTCTTAATAAACCGTACGATCAGGTCTATTTAAAGAATGTAAGCAGAAATAACACAAATTGTTGGCATATTTATTCTTTTTCTGCATTAATCACCAGCACCGCAGAACTAGACAGATTCTGGCTATCCATGTGTCAATATACTAAGCAAACTAATCTACAGATAGTCTTTTTCGTGAAGGTATAAATCATGTACACTGATTTATTTTGCTTTGATACTAAACAAAAAAAGATATAGATACAAATTCTTGTTGACATACTAAACAAATAAGCACTGAATAGCAAACATAAATGCCAAAATGTACTAATATATAGAATTAAAGGGGCACTATAGTGCTGGTATAACTGCACACATACATATAAAACTCCTTTATACTAAGCCAATTACTGACACAAATAGTTAAAAAAAACATTTAGGGAAAAAACAATATTTGCCATTTGTTTCCCTTATTAGTTTTCCAGAGAGGTGACATTTTTCTCCCCCTGCTCCCCCTCCTCTTTCTGTTCAAGAGAAGAAAAAACTGCCTGACTGCTATTGGTTAAGCAGTGTGCTGACCTTTTCGCCGCATAAATTAAGTTGGAATGCAGGAGATTACAGAGGGAAAGCTGACTTGTGCACATGTGCTAAGTAGTACTGTAGGTAGGACAAAAATGTCCGAGGGAGGTACCTTTTCATGGAAAACTGGCCAGTACACGCCACACACACATTTCCTGGTGCAGGAGTTTATCAGTGCTGCCTACTCATCCATTCTGTGTCACATGAAACAACTGACTATAGTTCCCCTTTAATATTAATAAAATATTAAACTATACATTCAAAATAAAAAAGTTTGTATATTACGTGCATCAACATGTTTTCTGAGAAATAAAACTTTATGGTTGCCCATCACTACCTTATACATTTTAGCAGTAAACATCTGCTGTAATGCTACAAACAATGATGTACATACATTGGTGTACACTGTGGTACAAATCTAAGGCCAATACATATACAGTATTTTGAAGTATAGTACCTGTTTCTAACAGTTGGAGGGGACTGAGAGCCTTTTTTTTCCAAGGGGTTGGGTAACAGCTGCTGACTTATTCCTTATGGTAGGCTCCTGGCATCATTGATTTAAAGTGCACCTGTCACCTCAAAACACTAGTACTAATTTAGGTTGTACTAATCAAATAAACATTTTGTAAATATATAAATGTATTTTAAAAAATGTACCTTTTTACAGCATTTCTCTCTGTCATCTTCCCTGTCAGCCTGACTTTTCTTTCCCGAGTGTCGGGTGGGCGGGGCTAAATGATGATTGACATTATAGCTCCTCCTCATCAGGGGCAGCATTGGGAGCCGGCTAATTACAGCACAGCTCATGCTGTGACTGTAATCAATTGGCTCAGTATAATATAAGTATTTTAACTGTCCTTTTTTATTTTTTGGCTTTCGTTCTCCTTTAATGCAGAATCGTTGCTTAAATTAAAATCTCATGTTTTTAGGGTTTTGTTTTCTTCAAAAACTGCTCCAGATTTCTCCAAACATTCAAAACACAGGTCTCTGTTGATTCATGAACAGATTTGCACAAAAATGTATCACTCTGTAAACAATCATTATTGGGTATTATAAATGACCCCGTTATATCAATAATTTATATTTAATATCTGTATAACTCAAATATCTGGTAAATAAGATTCATCAAACTATTTTTACTATTTAAATGATTTTTTTTGTTTTTTTTATTTGGTGACCGCGATGGTATTTTAGATTAAAAGTAACTGATAAAACATCAAGTTCAAAGAATAGAAATAAATTCAGACATTACAAATGAACATCCATTAGAAGCAGTTGTTATATAAGAGATTACAGGCAATGATAGTATGTGTTATCCTACTATTCACTGAATCCAGTTAAACCTCCATTGCCTCTAATGTCAGGTGGACACTAAGGAACACAGTGATCACTGTAAACAAAAGGATACTGATGCTGTGTAGCGGGGGGTACATAAAATGCCCTTGGGCCTTCACCCAGCAGCATGACCCCCTACCACTGCAGATGCTGTGGAACTGGCATTGGGTTATTGTAATACCTTTGCTTTGAACGACATTACAGACATTACAGTGCAAGTGCAGGTTTATAGCATGGTATGACTACCCATGAGATACCAACTGGTAGAGGCGGAAGGTAGTTGAATAAAACAAGATGAGAAGAGTGCATTGTACCATTTTCTGTTGCTTTGTTGTCTCTTTGTTTTAGTTTGTAAATAAGTACATTAGTATGTGCAATAGGCTACCCTTCTTTTTCTTTGACTCTACTTTGCTATAAACATAACGTATTGATAGTGTATTTTACAAAGTTAGAATGAAGTTTGATGTGTTAAAGGATACTGCGCGATGCTTGCTAGCTGAAAATGTGTAATTTAAAATTGTATTTCGGATCAATAAAATGTCAGTTCTCCTGGATATACTTGTATGGATTGGAGGCCAAAAAGCGATCTTTCTTCTTGATAACGTATCTGCTCCTTGAGCAAAGCAGAACACGGCTTAGATTTGTCCTGTTATTGCACTGAAGGGAAAAATCTTTATTTT
>WMED01023532.1:0-11426 GCA_019650415.1 Pipa parva
TCCTCCACCAGCATCATGTAGTGACCTGGCCACTATCCTGCAAGAAGAATGTCTTAAAATACCTCTGACCACTGTGCAGGACTTGTATATGTCATTCCTAAAACAAACTGATGCTGTATTGGCCACAAAAGGAGGCCCTACACCATACTAATAAATGATTGTGGTCTAAAACCAGGTGTTGCAAGTTTTTTTGTCTAACCCCTGATTATTCGCTTGTTCCAAACTAAAACAGCCATTGATGTTAAATGCTTTAGTTCTCCTGTAATGTGAAGGTGTTTTTACCATTTATTTATTTTTAAATGACATAAATGCAGCTTCTTACTAACTTTTACTGCATATGTAAATTTATATAGGTCAGTCATAGTGTATTGCTTGCATTTTTCAGTGGAAAAATTTCCTACTGAAACTTTTTGCAGTCTACTGAAAAGGCTTTTAGAATCCTTTCACAAGGAAAGTGTTATTACGTTACTAATTATATGTAGAAGTGAAAAGATGCACTGCTCATACAAATATAAGTTATGATTTTATACAGTCAGAGTGGGATCATGCACTAGGCAACCAGATTCCAACACAAAGACCAGCCAGTACTAAGCAGACCTTACCACTTAACCTAGGACTCCACCATGTTTAAATCTTAGTATATACAGAATTCTGTCAAATTCAAAATGGGTAAGAGCACAGGCTTATTATTAACATTATGGCAGTTTGAAACCATTCACTAGTGATTGAGTACTTTAGTCCAAGTAGACTTCCTAGAAGGCCATCCCCAGCTGCATGGAGCACTGAAAGATGAAGATCTACAACTTATGTATCCCTGTGTATCAGTGGTTACAAAACACAATTTGAAAACAGGGTATTATTTTAGGATGAAAGTAAATTCCCTTTTAAAAGGATACACCCTTCTATACCAGGAACTTTAAACAATGTACTGTATCATGATTTTACATCCTTATTCTAAGTTATTTAAAATTCACCTACCAGATTTGGAGCGTGCATGTGTTGCACTAGCAGCAAGGGAGAGAGACTGGGGTTTTACTGGGTCAGCAGGCAAACTGTAATTAGCAGGCGTGGGTACCTGTATATAAGGCCCCACTGCTGCTACACGGCCAGATGTAGCTAAGGTAGATTGAGGAGATGGTGTCCCATTGATACGATTTAACTGTAAATAAAAGAAAATTATCGGTTTAACCATACATTACCTTTTCACAAAAAAATACATTCATACTAATTTTTCAGATGTGCATAAAAATCTCCAAAAATCCAATATAACCAAAAAAATGAAAAGAAAAAAAAACAAGGGCCCCCTGCAGTCTTACGGGAATGTTTTCTTTTTGACGTGCCTCAGCTTTCTTCTTGTAGAGACGTTCACGCAATTCATTAATTCGTTTGTCCATTATAGCCACTTCAGTGTTGCGCTTATTTAATAATTCCTTTTGTTGTTGGAGTTTGGTACTTTGTTCCTGGTTAAGACGATTTCTAATCTAAAATAAAACATAATTCTAGAGGAATTATAACACAATAAGTAGAAAACATCACAGGGGGTTATTCTCTAAGGTGCGAATTTGACTGTTGAATCAGCAAACAGCGGATTCCCATAGCAAATCCGCTACAATTTCCCCATTGTAAAGTCGCGACAATTTTTTTAAAGTTAAGATTGTCACAATTTTACCTTAATAAAGTCGTGACTGCGACAATATTCTCATTAGAAAGACGCGACTGCGACAGTAGCAGCCTATTGCGATTGTCTTTATCTGGTGAATTCGCAACTATACCAAACAATTTGGACTTTAGTGAATAACAACCCCCCAAATCTCTCCCATTCTAAAGGTAAAAATCAAGAGGACAACTTACTAATGTTTCATAAAGTATACATGACAAAAGGTAACCACCTTGCTACTAAATTCAAAGATTAGCAACAAAACATTCTTAAAATTATCCTTTAATTTATTTTTTATCTGCTTTAATCTTATGTTTTAATTCACAACCTAAATCTAATTAAGTGTGTATTATTTACTCTACTTCTTCTTACAAAAGTACATTAAAAACCAAGCAAATGCTAAACTATAATCTGCATAATACCCTTTAAGGTTTTCATATAAACAAAACATGATAAAAAAACAATATGAAAGGGGGGAAAGGAAACAAAGGGGGAAATTAAGGATGAAAAACAATGTATATATATCAATGTGTGTGACAAAAGGAAATGTTTCTTTTTTTTTTTTCTTATTTTCCTATGTTCATTTTCTTAATGAAAAAAATTTAAAAATTTTGAATTAAAAAACAAACAAAAAAATTCTGAGTAATTTGCTCAAATGGCAATAACGCAAGGACATATCTGGAAGTGATGTAGCTCATTATAGAATATGCTATAACGAGTGGTATTTATTTGTTCTTTGTTTTCATTTTTGTGGGTTTTTAATTATTTGGCAATGCAGTATTGCCTTATCTTGTTTTGGTGGTTGGGGGGTCAAAGAACTATCAAATCAATTAATCTGAACCTCAGTTTTCCTTTCAATTACTTACTAAGGGTAACTGCACACAAATACATATATAAGTAGTACATCTATCTACCTCCTAAATCGTTGTATTAAAAAATACAGAATCACTCTGTAGTCTCTGTACGGTGCCACTGAAGTTTGCACAGCTCTGCACACACAACCTCCAAAATCTATCTTATTACCAAAAGCAAAATATTTGTAGAGCACCAAAGGATTCTTAAATTAATCGATCAGCTAAAATGCTAGAGCTTTATAGCAATCTGTAAAATGATTAGTTCTATAACAGAATAGGTCCATAACATCTATGTTTTACTGTGTAATGCCTAAGTTTTATGCCTAAGGATAGCTTTCATATGAGTGAATTAGCATTTAATGAATGTGAACCAATGGGACCTAGGGGGTTGGGAAAGGGTTCAGTTCTTATAATGCAAGTTGTAAACATCACTTCTGGCAGAGAAGTTCACAAAGACTATGTATGACTGGTGACTAATGGGGAAGGAATCAAAGGTATGTATAACAGCATAATATCTAATGGACAAGAGAGAAAATTTGTTGCATTTAAACCTATGGTTGTTTATGGCACACAGAGATAGAAGGAAAACTAAAGATACTGGTTTTCTCAGATGTTGTGAGTCATAGCAATCAATCAGATATGTGCATTCATTTTTCTGAATGCATTAGACTAGTAAAAGCTTGCAGCTGCCTAGTTTCCACGTTCCACTGAGAAAGAAGTCATCATATCTTCCATTCTGTACCTTGTAAAATTAGCACTTACTTTAAGTATGCTTGTGTGCGTGAGCTTGACTTATGAATGTAGAATGGCTTTTTAATAGTCCTCATGAAAAGAGAGAAAAAATGCTGCACACTGTTAATTGTGGTATGTAACCCAGTTTTGCTGACCACTGGTGCAAAGCATGAAAAAACGTTTCGGGAGCAGTTTCCTCCCATTGTCAGGTACCTAACCATTGTTTGGGGTGCTTGCACCACAGTCACTCTAATCATAACTTTTTGGTGTGCATTCATTAGCTCTGTTCTCTGGGTCTCTGAATTTTTAATAGTCCTGCCATAAAAAGTCAGGCAATAAAAAGATCATTAGATGCACAAAGAACAATAAAATTTTTTTTTTTTAATTTCACCTTTGAAAGACATTAGTGAATTAAATGAACAATCATTATCCTAAGGCCACACGAGCGTAAAAAAAAAAAAAAAATAATAATAATAATAATAATAATACTGCTTCATAGATACTTACCTAGTTCCGGACACACATATGACGTGCATACGCTGTGTATCACATTTTGGCCAGCGTATATACGCCACACCCAAAATGTGACACACAGGAAGTGCTGTGAACGCCGAGGGAGTGTTCACACTGTCGCTGGTAAGTACAATTGAAAAATACACTGGAGCGTATTTTTTTTTCCTGACACGAGTGTATGATGCACTATGCATCATACACTCGTGTGAACCCAGCATAAAGGTATTCCTAAAATGTTCCCTAGCTGTATTTACAGCCTGTGAATGTGTTCAATAAGAAGAAATGGACTATTAAGACTATTTTAGTGAGGAACAATAGCCTGTTGGAGATATAGACTGAAAAAAATGTATACTATGCACACCCAGTCATGTTACATTGCTTCTTAAAATAAAACTAAAATGTTTGTTATATTAGGGGAAGATTCTACACGGGAGGTTCAATTATACTTACTGATGCTGCTGTATTCTCTAGTGCTGTCTCCTGCTACTTGGTTAATCAGTCTTTTTTTTTTCTTCAGCTTCCAATGCTGTGATCCCCTTAATTTCCGCCTCCTCTTCAACATCACTAATGTGAGCAAGCGGAGAAGAAGTATTAGGTCATAATACTGCTTCTGCTCACATTGGCAACAAAGAAAGGGAGGCAGAAATGAAAGGGATCACAGTATTGGAAGCAGAAGAAAAAAAGAATGATGAACCAAGAAACAAAAGGAAATATTGGGAAAAAAGAGCAGCATCAGTAAGTATACTAGGACCTCTCATGTAGAATTACCCCTATTAAACTAAGCATT
This sequence comes from Pipa parva, assembly GCA_019650415.1. Taxonomy (NCBI): domain Eukaryota; kingdom Metazoa; phylum Chordata; class Amphibia; order Anura; family Pipidae; genus Pipa; species Pipa parva. Next base: position 4,544 of record WMED01023532.1, read on the forward strand.
TTTTTCTTCTTTAAATGGAAATCTTATTCCTGGATCCCCTGGTGTGTGACATTACCTGTAATTCCTGATATAGTTTCTTTAGTTCTAGAGCAGCAGGTCCAGACAACTGTCCATTATAAGCTTGGAATCCATTCAACTTCCCCTTCCTCAGGTCTTCCAGCTGCTGCGTCAGCTGCTCAACTTTCAGCACTGCCGCCTGCAGCTCCTGCTGCTTTTCTTGAAACATATCAGTGATGTGCTCAATTTCAGTAGCTATCAATTAAAAGGCATAAAAAGAGATCACAATAGTCTGAAAATTCTGTGCATATTTCCGGGGGTACTGGGGTACTAGTTAAATAAAAAGAAGAAAAAAGTTTTAATTAACTGGGGTTGTTCTGTAGTGAAATTAGATAAGCCATTCCATATTAGCAATATCTAATGCTGCACAGCTCCATAGCTGCAGTCGCAACACAATCATTGTTCTGTATTAGATTATGCCTCATTACTGATCTACTTTAATGACTTTTAGTAGTAATACTACAGGAAAAGTTTCACCATGTAAAACAAGCACAACTTTGGTGTAAATCAAAGTTAAGTAGTTTGTGTTATTGTCTTTGTTGACAGTTATGGTCATCACTAAATTTAATATACCATGACTACAATTATCTTCATTTTATGATGGGCAACGCCCAGTTCCTCTATGTACATTAATTTATTGCATGCATTTCCTTTTGCAAACTTAAGCCAATTTTTATTTGAAGAGTTGGAGTTCTCAAATCACAAATTCCCATTGTAAAAGTGAACATTAAGGAATGACAACTCATATACTGTATACGTTACTGAATGCTGTTTTATGCAGGATACACTATTCTTAAACTTACATAAGTTTCCATTCATGACTTTGCTATAATCCACTTGGCCTCTCATTGCTCGTATTTTTTTCAATTTGCTCTCTTGTATCTCCACTCTCTCTTTGAGTTTTTGGAGTTTTTCAATCTCTGATACAGCTTGCAGCTGACGTCGCTCCTGTTGCTTTAAGTATCGTAAACGTTGCTCCTGCCAATGGAATATAAGATTGTATTTAGAACTGCAAGGCTTTCTTCATGATTATTATAGTAAAATAAAGGCTATGGGGTTTGCATTAATAGAACACTACTCTCCATGTGTGCAGTTTCCTTTGGTGTTCATTTCCTAAAGCCTGCAAACTTTTTCCTGGTGAGGCAAAATGGCTACCTGCTGTACAAACTGCAGCTATGAAAAGATAACTAGGTATTGCAGATTACCTGTTTAGAAATAACATACAAATAAATGTAAAATGTGGGCATTTTGAATCTTTAATTTTACACTTTTACTGTTATTTAGGAGGCTCTGCTCTGTCACTGGACCTCCATTCCAGTTCCAATCTATTTCATTTTACTGAAGCCTAGAGATGACTGGTCTGAATTATTCTTCATATACTGATCTGTACTAATTGTGCCATATCTCCTATATTCATTAATTTCTTTACATATCTCTTTTGCTCAAGTTCCACTAAAAACATGGTGGGTGCTAGTTCTGTCTGGGATTCCACCTTATTGGTACTGTTGCTTCTCCTACTGGGTCTGACCCAAATGACAGACCCTATTGACTATTACCCTATGTGACTATTAGGCTATGGGCTTTTACACAAACAACCAAGTGTGATTAGTCTAATATAATATTAATAATGTTTTGGGTGATCATTGCACATTTCAATCTGCCACCTTCCCCATGGCTCAACACAGAACACATTACAATCATTTACAGGAACCAGTAACGGGATAGTGGATATGTCTCATGACTACATTGTTTTGTGGGACAACTATCTAAAAATACGGTGTCTGCCAAAAGACTTTGCATGCACTGTGAAATAATACATATATAAAAATATATGTCCATAACAAAATATATCATCTGTCTGTCTTTATATTTTATTTAGACAGTTTATGGGTATTTAGATCTGTTGCATGGCAGATAAAAAAACAAACCTAAATAACACTTCAAAATTATCAAATATATTTTTGTCATGCATGCATGATCATTTTTGCCATAAAGTTGCACTCAACTGGTGGAGCAATTTACCAAACAATGTGGATTTGGGGTAAGAAATGGGAAGAAAAGATTTATCATTGCTGCAAGATCTCTAATGATTCTTGCACATCTCAGTCATTGGTGAAGCCCTATTGTTTTACAGGAGGGCTTTCTGCTGCTTACTAATTAGCTTCCTGACTTAAGATGATTTCAAGTTGCCAACATTAGTACAAAATAAAGATCTGAAGTAAACATTATACTCGCGATTTGAAAGTTACTTCCACATACCTTGGCCACCAGCATCTGCTGCTGATTTTCAATCTGTTGTTGCTGGCGGGTAGCCATGTCTTGCAGTTCGCAAAGTGTGAGTTCAACACGTGGATTCCCCAACTGCAAAGAGACACAAAACTGTAGCTATGAAGACATACTTTCAAAGAACAATATGAACATGTTTGGAGAAAATTTCTGGAAATAAAATGTTATACAGAATAATTCAACCTTGTCAAAGCTTTTGATATTCTTAGAGAAATCTTTGAAGTATTTTCTTAAAAATAAATGCACTTAAAATGTCCAAAACCTTTAATATCACTGGATATTAGCATATGGGTAATGGGACCATATATTACACAGAGAAAATATGCTACTTTGACCAAACAAAGCCAAGAAGGATGAAAAATAATTCTAAGAATATATAATGTTCAAAGAAAAAACAATTGCTGACAACTTAGAAATGAATAATTATATTATTTTATTTTTAATTTGTTGTAATCTGAATAATCAATAAAAATACAAAATACAAAAAAAAAAAACAAACAATATCACAGCTTGGGTATATGTTATTTGCTTTATATTATGTTGCTTTGTTTTCTGAGGTTATGTTTACAGATGACATTTTATACCATTCCTGGTGATTCCATTTCTTACAGTAAAACAACTACATTAGTAGAACAATGGTAAATCCTATTGTATTAATATTAGAAAACAACTGGAGTTAACAGGGATGTAAATGACTGTCTGTTTTTATTGAAACAGAATACTGACTTAAGATTGGACAACCAGGAGGTCTCTGAGCCCAGAGTTCAATTCCAAGTAATCTTCTACATGTAGTTTGTATATTACCTTCTTGTTTGGGTGGCTTTACACCAGTTCTATCCAGTTTCTTCCCACAACATGAACACATACAGGTAGGTTAAGTGGTTTCTAACTAAATAAAATGAAGTGCCTCTAGTATGTGTGCTTAGGTGCATGTAATAGGAAATTAGACTAAAACCTCTAATTACAATGTTGTCGCTATAAAAATAAAAATAAAATATTCAATATTATCTAAATTTCTGGACCGGATTACCCATTCTAATATATCAAGGTAAGTAGTGCTTACTTCCAGTTATTACAAATCAACTGCCGATTAAAATCTTTCTGACTACAGTTTATACTGTCAAAAGGAGATTGACCTAACAAAACCTCCATTCACATACACAAGTCGTTATAGACTAAGAAGCTCGGGAAAATGAAGACCACTATGATTACTGAGCTTCTGATTCACTACCAGCATGCATTGCAACTTCTATCCCCAGGATGTGCTCATAACCAACAAAAAGTAATACAAACAGTTCTCACTGTATTAGAAAAAAATATCTCCCTTTCATGAAAATTATTTTTTGTTACATTGATGGGGTTTACATACCGAGCTAAGATAAATAACAATATTAAAGAAACATTAAGCGAACATGGTATTCAATGACAAATAGTAAATAGAAAACAAACATAATACATACAAGGTCTATAAGCAGTCATGTAATAAGGCGTTGACAGAGTGTTCATTTCAAATAATACATAGGGTTTAGAAATATATATTATTGAAATTCATACATTAATGATTGGGATTGTGAACAGAATTATGCCGTATTAAACAGAATACACAGCTATATTATTACATCATTGCAGTGTATAATAATGAGACTATTTTGTATGGCATTCATTAACTAGATAAACACTAGCAGATCAAGCCCACAGATGCCTCATTTAACTTTTTATGCCAAGCAGGTGTTGAAAAGTCTATTACAAAAACGTGTCCTGTGCAGATAAAGATACCGACAATATATGTCTGTCTTCCTATTCTTTCAACTTCATTAATGTAAGGCAGAAAACCAAGCTATGTCAAAGTAAATAGTAAAACATGAACAGCCTGCAACTTCACTTGTTTATGCTTCTTTTTCATCCACATTGCTAAAATAAAAAGAAATAAGATGAGGCTGTAAAAGCCATTATACCAGCAGCGGTGAGCCACTGAGAGGATGTGAAGCAGATTGTAGTGAGGAAACAGGTCATCAGTCTCTCCCATAATCCCACACATTCCAGCAGTTTAATACAAGTCAGTAAGCATAAGGCACTCCCTCCGTAAATCAACAACTAAATAAAATGTAGTGGTAGCCAATAGCAAACAGCATTTTAAAGAAATGCAAGTAAAAATGAGGTAGCAGGAACAAAACAAAGAAAGGGAAATGTAGTTTAATAGCTGTTAAGCCCCAGTATTTAAAATGGCAGAGGTTTATGTTGTCTGTACAGACTAAATTAGTAGAAACCACTACAATAACCTATCTATACAAATCATGGATAAAAAGCCCTATGAATGATATTAAGCAATATACTGGTTTACCAACAAATCTGGCAAAAAAATCAAGTAAATGTCAAGTATAACTTGGATTATCTAAAATAGCAAAAGCATATACAGTAACTTATGTTTAATCATGTATTAAACCTAATTTTAGTAAAACGCAATTTAGTGTTAGTTTTGAGGTGACAGGTGCACTTTTGAAATGGTTTACATAAATGAAGTAAATGATTCATACCATACCAAAGTCACAACTGCGACAATTTTAAAGTTACGGCTGTGACAATATTTCCATAGTAAGGTCACGACTGCGACCATATTCTTGTTGTAAATCTGGGACAGTAGCAGTCTATTGCAACTGTCTTTAGCTGGAGAATTCACACCTTTACAAGACAATTTAGACTATAGAGAATAACCCCCATATATTAAATGGCTAGACATTCCCAATTCTAAATCGAGAGGTTTTGGAAAATTACAAATGCAAACTTTTTGACCAGTACAGAGTTTAGTGACAGGACATAAGCAGAGGCGATTGTTTTAGATAGCCATAAAAGTGCTTCATACAAAACAAAATAACATGTTTTTGACTGTACTATATCCAGCTCTACTAGAATCTTTTAAATACTCTTAAATACATATATTTCACTATAAGCCAAGAATGCAGACTCCTTTCCTTATACCTCAGCATTATTATAGTACAAAAAATGTAAACATCTCCCATCTTAGGGTATAATTTTAAAGCACAGGGCACTGTTAGGTCTATATAAAGCTAATATATGCTTATATCGCAGACAGGAAATTGCAGGTTATACTTACACTGTACACACATAGTGGAAGAAAATAACCTAATAAAACACCTATGATTTTGTGGAAAATGACAAAATTCTAGTTGGGTTTTTGTCTGATCAAATGTAATTTTGGGCACAACATGTGGCTGCAGAGAGCACACTTTATGTAGATCCATTCTCTGTTCCTCTTCTAACACTGCAATAGGTCTGAAGCAATCAGTCAGCAGTGCTTTAAACAATTGGCAAACAAGAAAATACCCTACAGGTGAATGCATTTAATATTATTGCTTTCTTTTAAAAGACAAACTATGCGTTGTCAACATGCCTTCTTACGGTAATGTAGGGCTCACTATAGATTTAACACCTGCTAAAGAAAAAAAAACATTGGTATTGTTTCTATATCAGTTTTTCCTACAAAAAAAAACACAAAATGTTATCTTTTAAGTGCTTTGTATTTGGTTTTGTTCTAGGCAGGGCCAGTCATATGGAGGCAGGCGCCCTGTATAAATGCCAAACACGGCTCCCCATTACACTCCAGCAATGAGGCCGCCACTCTTCTTCCTGCTGGAGGATGCTACTCCCTTACCCTCTAACAAACGGCACTTTTCAAAGACATCATTCATACCGTCAAAAAGTTAAGAAATTACAACTTTATTTGCACCCAATTACAGTCAATTACAACAACCGGCACAGAATGTCTAACTAGTCTAAGGTATGTAATTTGTAGAAACTTATATATATATATATTTTTTTTATGTGGGTATTACAATCTTATATGGTAGTAACTGCAGGTTTAAGAAAAAAAGAGATAAAGGGGATTATTGGCTAAAGTCCGAATTGTTGCATAAAGGTGTGAATTCGACAGTTAAAGACAGTTGCAATAAACTGTTGCAGTCGCGTCTTTCTAATGAAAATATTGTTGCAGTTGCGGCTTTACTATGGAAATATTGTCCTGGTGGCGGATTTGCTATGGGAATTCACTATTTGAGAATTCGACAATCGAAATCTCACTTTAGTCAATAACCCCCAAAGTCTAAGGCAATTAGCATGCCAGCCAGTCAGTGCTTAACTATATATGCCTATATAGAAAGTAAAGGGGCTTACCATCTTCATACTAAAACAATAATCTCCAGCACTGCAGAAAGCAGCTCAGGATGATCCCCTCTATCCCCAGAGCCAGTGCTGCTGTCTAAGATATTGTGTGAGCTAATAATATATTCAGTTGTTTAATCAAAGGTTGTGCTGTATAGAAAACAGTAGTAGGCATTCCTATGGCTATGAAAATGAACAGCATGGCTGGCATTTACAACAAGGTGTGTATACTGGCTTTATTTTATTCCAAAATGCCATAAAGCTCTTTCAGGAAAGGGTCAAACAGAGCGTTTAAAAACAATATTGCTTTTTATGAAAACATTTCTATATAAAAAATGTTAACTAACAAATTTATTTGTATCTA
>WMED01023533.1:0-11426 GCA_019650415.1 Pipa parva
AGTGCTCTGATAATCTTGGAGACAGGGAGGGCTGGGCAGGCAAATGATACTATTTAATCGTGCAGGGGGCACAAAATGTTTTCTTCTTCCTGGGGGGGGGGCATGACAGAAAATATTTGAGAACCATTGCTTTTAAATGGATGTAAAGGTTTCAGAGCCAACAGATATCTAGCTGGCATGTAAGCCTACAAGAAACACCAAGAGAGTTTACAGAAACAATCTACAAAAGCATTTGGCAGGCGTTCAATATTTCAAAAAACATCACAGAAACCTTTGATCATTATAATCTTTGCAGCCAGAGATAGGAAAGCTTTAAACAAATATTTCCCTTCATAAATACTAGCAAAAGGTGTGGAAGCCACTTCTGCAGCTGGCCGACCTGATAATCAATATACATCCCCTTCATATAATAGAAAATCTCAGTTACCGTCATGCGGTCCACTCATACACAGATGGAACTGAGTGGGCAGCTACATCAAATACATTTGAAATAGGTGAGATATTGAATAAGGAAGAATTGCAGAGGAGGGAAAATGCAGGTTAATTGAGCATCCCTCGCCAAAAAAATTGTTTCCTTGGCAGATTTCTCCTACCCCTTCTCCTGGGACAACTGCCAGTCCTGTGTAATTAAAGATCAGGTGGCTTACTTTTCAACTGGATAAACTCTTCTTTTTAAAGCACTGCTATAGCAGGAAATTAGGACTGCCCCCTCAGTGCTGAGAGTGCCTGTGGCACAGAACACTTTTGGCACATGTGTAGGTCAAGCTTTGACTGTTGGTATAGCTTACACATGAATTTAGTGTCAGAGAGCCCCCTTCTTTCTGAGCTTTCCAAAACCCTCCAAAACACACTGAAACAGTAGGCTTGTGAAGGCAAAAGGTAAGCTGATTAGCTTGCCAGGGATAGTGTTTCATATTCTAGTGAAAGGCTGGCTGCCATTTAGCAAGCCAGTCAGCATGTAACTTTAGCTCCCCTTTAATCCACAACGCTGAAAGTTTTACTTAACTGAGACATTTTAAAATTTCATGTATATCTGCTCTTTCCTAATATGTTCATAATTTTACAAAACAAAAAAAAAAATTCATACAATATATTTTCATATATTACTATATTATATAACATCTTCATAAGGTCTAATTCATCCCAATAATACTTTAAAATATATGAATGTCTAACGAAGACCTACTATGGTCTTAACATACTAATATAAACATTTTATTGAAAAATGATATGACATTACCAACAGATTTAAACCTCTTTTTTTTTGTTGAAACTATTTATTACGTGGCTCACAGTCTCCATAGAAACATTCAAAAATCCCTCTTCCATTTACAGTCAGTGAAGTCAGTTTATTTGCACAATAAATTGCAGTGTGACCTGTACAATTATGTGCAAAGGACAGGCTTTTAAGAAATTTGTGCTACAATTGCAAAAGCCTCTATTGTTCCCCCTTTATACTAGTTTCAGAAGCCATAAAATTCTTGGCAATCAACAAATCACACTGACCTTGAAGCACCTTTATTATAATCCAGTGTGCAGGGCAACAAACAAATGAGCAGTACAAAAACACTATGTACAATAAGAAAGGAAAGCACTGATATACACTGACAATTAAACTGAATATCCTGGAAATGTGAAGCTGGTAATGGTATTGTGATATCATCAAAGTTTTTCCACATTTACTAGGCTCATACATTAAAGTGGACTTATGACTTGTTTAATTGGGTTCAGATATTAAAGTGAAGGCTAAAACCTCAAGCTGTCTGGCATTTAGCTAAACAAACCCCCTGTGCAAGCCCTGGTGATTACTATTCAGAAGTCCTCTGTTTCACACTGAAACAAAGAACATCACCACCACTGCAGATGAAGGGACTCGGGACTGCCCTCATCAACTATATCCAAGATACTGCTACTGTCTTTATGTGCGTCAGGGTTGCTGAACTCTACCTGGTAAAAAGAAAGTTCTGTGCTTCTCAATACTGCGGAACAAAGGACTGGTGAAATGCGAGCCACAGGGCATGCACAGGGTGGTTACTTTACTAAATAAAGGCTGAATGGCATTTGGCATGCCAGCCTGAGACTTTAGCTTCCCCTTACCATGGTATCTATCTATCTATATATATTACATAATGCTAAAATAGACAGTCTGCTGCTATGGAACAGGAAGGGACTATTAGGACTGCAGTATTATTTCACCATATTGGTTGGGGGTTAAAGTACATCATAAAGAAGGACAACATTTGTATTTTAGCAATAGTTTTTATTTACAATCCTGAATAAAATATCCAAGGACAAAACAAAGCAAACTGAATACTGTACCTTGTAAACACAAAGCTGCTAGTTCCACAGTTGTCTCATATGGACATTTAAGTCTAAAGAAAAAAGTTGAAACAAAAGAAAAAAAAAAAAAGAGGTCAGTTATCTTTGTATAGTTCAGTCATTTTATACAATACTAATTCTCCTTAACTGAAAGGTACAGTGCAGCGCTTGCAGATCTATTGGCTAGAAAATCATTCCTTACTAGTTTCAAGCTAATCCCTTTAAATTAGTGAAATGATATCAGTATTTCTTTATAAGACAGGTTTTTTAGATCGGTTTTGAAAAAAAATGATAAAACAAACCAAGGGCCATCTAATGCCATCACTGTGAAACAATCTATAAAATGTATAAAGCATAGCAGATATTGATTCTACCGTAGGCAATAAAACACTTCACCCACCATACCAAGGGAACCAAACCTTTTTGGACTGCTGGAAACTGTAGCTCAACAAAAACAGGGAAAAATCGATCAATCCCTCTTGATTACTTTTTCAAAAATAAACAATCCTTTGCTCACACTGTTGGGACTAAAAGAGATTTTAAGGACTGGTACCACCAAAAAAAAAAATCCCAATTACCATTTGGATTAGGATGACTGTTTAAATGCAGCACTTTTGTAAAAAAAAAATTAAAAAAAAAAAATGTATCTTTAAAGCTGAATTTTATATTTCTGTTTGTTCTTATCCTTATGGATGACAGCCATGTTGTTAGACAGACATCTTCCAGCCCCATTGTTTTCTACAGTTCTTTAGATAATGCATAATCAGGAAATGTGCCCTAAAGCCCAATTTTTAAAGGAACAGTCCAGCCCGAATTAAAAAAAAAAAAAATACATTCTATTATTTATCCTAAGAACTTTTTCCAAATGAAGAAGATACCTCCTATCAGAAATGTATTCCTGGTTTGCCGTGCTCCTACTTAAGCACTGCAACGGCACTTCCAAGAACTCACAGAGAGAGCATGCTTGTCAATGCGTGCTCCCTGTAGGTATGACGTGCTCGCTTTCCCTGTGAGATCTAGGAAGTGCCGTTGCAGGGCTTCAGTAGGAGTGCAGCAAGTGAGGAATACGCTCCTGATAGGAGGTATCTTCTACATTTGGAAAAAGTTCTAAAGATAAATAATAGAATGTATTTTTTTGTTTTTTTTAATTTAGACTGGACTGTTCTTTTAAATTGCCAAATATCTTACCTTATAGACACAATTTAGAATTTTATGAAGCAATGAATTCATCTGAAGGATTTTAATTATTTAGTGTTCTTTTAAGAACCCATATTCAGCCAGTAAGGCATTTGCTTGTATTTTAATCTGCTCTAGAGTTCTCATTTGATTTCTAATGGGTTACTGCAAGAAGCTAATCTGTCCCACGAAACAGCACTAAAACAAAATTACACAAAGATAAATGAAACAGAAATTCCCTTACTTTCCTGAAAGAATATCTTGTCTGAGCTGTAATACAAAAAGGTACCTAGAAAACAAAAAAGAAAAATATAATAGTAACATAATAACAGTTTATAAGGCTTTATGGGCAGTGCAGTAGCTCAGTAGTTATCATTAATTCCTTGCAGCGATGAAGATGCTCTCTGGCTCCCCCTCCTAACCGGCATTGGTGGTGCAGAGCAACATCAATGTCATCACACCAGCTTCCACACACCTGATGATTTCACCGCTCAGAGTTCATCCAGTGCTTATTGGCAAAATCATCACTGCGCATATCTGGAGGAGACATGATGACTTTGACGCTGCTCTGCGCCGCCGATGCCGGTTAGGAGGGGGAGACAAAGTGCAGCTTCATAGCTGTTCCGATTACTAGGAAACTGCCTTCATTTTTCCTTCATTCTTCAGAATAGCTATTCGATTCCCCATGACAGTTAGGACTTCTCAACTTGTGCCAGGTATATTTTAGAATATATTAATTTAACTTCTGCCTTTAGTTCCCCTTTAAGTTTATTGTCAACTAAAATTCTTAAATCCTTTTCCATGTCTGTTTTGCCCAATGTTTTCCCCATTTAGAAAATAATTGAAACATGCATTTTCCCTTCCCATATACATAACCCTACATTTATCAGTGTTAAACCTAATTTTCCAATTTCCTGCCCAAACCTGCAATGTATCTAGATCCATCTCTAATAAAATAAAATCCTCCTATGTTTTAACTACTTTACACAATTTAGTATCATCTGTAAAAATGTAGATTTTATTATGCAATCCCTCAGCAAGGTCATTTATAAATATATTGAAAAGAAGAGGGCACAAAACTGACCCCTGGAGAACCCCACTATTAACAGTAAAACAGTGTGAGTATGCACCATTAATAACCACCCTGTTTCCAACCACTCATCTCTTAGAAAGCCTTCAGTTTACCCACAATAGAAGTTAGACTTGCAGGTCTATAGTTTTCAGGTTCAAACTTTGTCCCCTTTTTGAATGTAGGGACCATATTTGTAACACAACAGTTCTTTGGAACAGTACCTGTCATTATAGATTCCCTAAATATTAAAAATAATGATCTGTCTATGACTGTACTTAAATCCTTTAAGACCCTAGGGTGAACCCAGTGATTTATCGACCAGGGTTATACAGGCTACATCTAAAGGGGCATTTACTTTAACTCTCTTCATGTTATCTGACATTTCATTTTCCTCTGTGAACAAAGTGGAGAAAAACATATTTAATACATTTTCTTTCTTCTGATCTGCATCTAAAATAATCCCCTCTTTATTTTTTTTACGTTCCAACACTACCAGTTTGAATCTTTTTATCATTTGTGTAAATAAATAACATTTTTCTGGTTGTTTTACTCTTGGGCAATAAGTATTTTTTGCTTATAACAATACATTCCTTATCGGGTGATATGGATAGCAAGTTCATCCCTGATTTTGGCTTTCACCATTGTCAGATAAGTACAGAATAGATCAGTGGATTTCCATATCGTGTTTAGAGAGTTCATATATTATTTCCATAATTAGGGATAATAAAAAGTATATTCAGTGCGGATTCTAAAATATGTAATGTTAACAAGACTATTCACTACAACACAGGAGCTACATATATTAGTCCCTTAGGTGCTCAACCTGTACAACAGACAATACATTTATAGAAACAAGGTTCATGTTATAAGTAGCACTGTGAACACAAAATGCATGTAGAAAAAAAAAAAATAGTAGCAGTATACAAAATATCTCCTACAACCGAACATACCTTGTAAACTCTTCATGAAGGTTGTTTGGTTCTGATGAATAATACTTAATTCGAAAGTGCAAAGTATAGGGAGGTCCAACTGTGGGGGAAATAAAATAGATCAGAAAAACATACTAGAACACAGATCCTGGATACAAGGAGAGAAGAAAACAGGTAAGTTGGCACAGAGCTGTAGGTCAAATACTATTTATACTCAAAATAAAGTATTAAAGTGTAAGTAACGTTATTGACCAAACTATACATATACTGTATATATTATATTTATAATGTAGAAACATAAACTTAAACATTGAAAAGTAAAAACGATTGTGTTTTTGAGTTATCACCTCTTAATCAAGCAGCCTTTCTCCTCCAGCATATGTACTTGCATTTCCTGTATAGTGCCCAGAAGTCACCTCCCCATAATGAGGTCACACAATGACTCATTCTGCTAGTGCATATTTAGTAATCTGATACTTTCCTTTCACCGCACAGGCCCTGCAACATTCAATTCCGACTAGACAAAGTCGGTTGGTAATACAGAGAATGTGAGAGGGTGAGGGGGCATGGCCTAATACTCAACAGGAAGGAGGAATATTTTACAGAGGGATAACAAGTGCTGCAGAGTGAAAAGGTGAGTGATTATTTCATTAATCGTTTTTTCACTTTACAATACATTAATGGGACAACCTTTATAAATAGGGTTTACTTACACTTTAACTAAATTCTTTGTACATTTTAGTGTAGTGATGTTGTGCAATGAAGCTATGAGGTCTCTTTACCAAAGAAGACGCTCTGTAAATACTACTAAAGCTTTGGGGTTATCATGTTACCAACAAAATTCTTAGTGGTTAATATATCACTTTTTATAATTTAGAAGGATATTATAAAGTTCTTTGGCATATACCACTCACCAGGTCATTACCATATTTGCAGTTATTGAAGCTCAAATAGAGCTTTTAATAATCTAAAAAAATATTAAAAAGTGTGGGTAGGTTATCCTACATTTATCTCTATAATTATTCCATGCCTCCATTTCTTAATACCCACACCCTCCAAATTTTCTTTTCTTCTCTTACCTTGTCCACTCTTCAATTTATTCCTTAAAGGAACAGTCTGGACAAAATTGAAAAAAAAAATGCATATGTTGGTAAATACGAATTACTAACTTTTATTAAATGCATTTTATTTTCAATTTTGGCCCTAAAATGAAATATCTTACCTGTTTAGAAGTGCTATGTGGCACTTCCCTGTTTACGGTTCCATCTTCATCTGTGCCGCCGACTCTACTGTGTCCTGGAGCTGAAAATCTTCACAGCGGCGATCTTCTCCTGTTAGTCTGCAGCCCTGCGCCGGCATCTCCTAATAGTCACATGGGAGAGCGCAGCATCATCAAGGGGAGACGGGTTGATGATGCGCTGCTCTCCCATGTGACTATTAGGAGATGCCGGCACCGGGCTGCACACTGACAGGAGAAGATCGCGGCTGTGAAGAGTTTCAGCTCCAGGACACCTGAGAGTCGGCAGCACAGATGAAGATGGAATCCTAAGCACGGAAGTGCTTCTAAACAGGTAAGATATTTCATTTTAGGGGCAAAATTGAAAATAAAATGCATTTAATAAAAGTTAGTAATTCGTATTTACTAACACATGCATTTTTTTTTTCCAATTTTGTCCAAACTGTTCCTTTAAAGCTTTTCCCCCACATTCCTTTCTTTCTTCAGCTGCCTTCTCTCTTAGCTTCCTCTTCTTTGTTTCCCCCAATCCTTTCTTGGGCTCTACTACTCCCCCACTTCTCCCCACTCTCCTCTATAGACCCCTACTTCTTTCGGCACAAAGCTGTCGTTTTATACAGGTCATGGAAATCCAAGGAAACTTCTAATATATCCTTCTGTAAAAGGGAAAAGGATAAATCCAAAGATGTGCTTTTTCTGCCTACACTAAATTCTCAGGTACCCATTACAGTAACCATGTTATAACAATAGAAAGAAAGCATTCCATAAACTCTTCTGCATACACATTTATCACATCTTTAAGGAAAAATCTAATTTAGGTTCATTACACAAAATTACCCTGGAAGAAAATTTGTCTATCTTTTAACTCTCCTTACTAGGTTAAAAGCCCCAATGTTCTTCAAGTGTTTTTTTGTGCCAACATGGCACAACTTATCAAGAAAACATGTTTCCCATGATTTTGCTAATAAAATGTTTAGTTTATGTTGCCCATTTTATACTTTGGTTTTCTCTTCCATTTCTGAAGATATACCTAGCTGTATTTTAACTATGGGTAATTGAAGGTTTTCACCACTGACATATGCAGAAATCTTGGCTTGCCCTGAGAAGCATTTGTGCAAGGAGAGTATTATAGTAACTGAATAAGTGATAACTAGTTTTAAAGTGAGCTTGAAATATTTAAAGATAGTGGATGACCACTTCACTTTAAAAATGGCACGCTGATTTCTGAAGCAACCATATATTGGATTACAATTCTCAATTAAAGAAACAGTAATGCCAAAAAAATACAAATTCCTATTGGGATTATCTAGGCATTTAATCAAATAAAGCACAAAACATTATCTTCAGAAGTTGAATTCATGAATTGTATTGCTTTTTGTCTGTTTTTATCATTTAGGCTAGGTTCATACTAGCACATATATGCACTGCGTTTTTAGAAAAACGCGTCTAGAAAATACACCACATGTTTCAGTCCAACATTTATTCTAGATGCGCTTTTCTGTTGTACTTACCCAACACAGTATGCACTCTCCCTCGGCATTTGTGGCTCCTCCTATCTGGTCGCATTCTTTGCGTAGCGTACATATGCCGGCGAAAATGAGATGTCAAGCATTCCAGCGTGTACACGCTCATGTTCTGCACTAGCATGGCCAGAGTAAAGTAAGTCCTATAAGGATTTGGGTTGTGTTTTTTTAAACGCTAGTGTGAACCTAGCCTTACATATAGCAGAAATAATGTTAAACAGACCTCACCCAGTACAACAGTTTTCTTTCAGGCTTTCAATAATACATATTCAGGAAGTGCATCAGAAAGCCAATTTATTAAGATTATTGTCTATGGTGCAAAACAAAATAGCCTGTTTGGATTATCTCAGAGAAAACAACAGATGCTATTTTTTCAGTTCAGTTGCAAAACATCCAGTGTTACACTTGCCTAAAGCTAACTATCTCAATATCATATGTTATAGGCACAGTTTAGGTTTTTTCAAGGCACAAAATAAATTTAAAATAACTATAAATGCATCTGAGGCATTTTCATTTATTGGTGATACTGTCAATGTGCAACAGTTAAATATAAATTAAAAAACAGAATTTGCCTAGAGGCATTTTATTGTTTTGTTTTCTATTTGTTAAGGGTTTATATTGACATGGATTGTGTAGTATATACATTCTGTCATACATCAGTTAATTGAGGCTGATCACCATGATAGCCCAATCTATGAAATTATGATTGAATGATTAAAACGTTTAGATTGTAAGCTCTATGGGGCAGGGATCTCCAACCTCTTGATTCAACCACAACCCAGCACTTAAAGTGAAGTATCCTTATGATATTTTACTTGTATTGTTTAATGCACTTTTCCCATGTCTGTATTATATTTGTATTGCTAAACTGTACAACGCTACATAAATTTGTGGCGCTTTATAAATAAAATTATACACACATACATGGAAAACTGGTTGTTGTTTTATATACAGTTAATTTAACTATTTTATAACAAACAAAGCACAGCACAATAAATGTTTCAGGTCTTTCTTAATAAATTTTTCTTGTATACAGCAGAGAAAAGTCCTGACGAAATCAGAGTAACGTCCACAGGAACAAGCCATTGACATGGGGTGGGGGGTGATCCAGCTAACCCCTACGAACAATCATCATTTTCTTTAATAAAAATGGGATGTTTCCCCTGAATTTTATACAGTGAGCGGTTTTGGCCTTTAAATTTGGTTTCTTGTATACAGACAATTAAGTTCTGCAGTGTGTTACTAGGAGCAATTCAAAAGTCCTGCATAACACCATTACATGTTTTAAAATAATAATTATTAAACAATTATACAATTGTATTATAATAAAAATTATAATTATACAATTAAAACTGACTTAGTCTAATAAAAAAAGGTATTACCAAGTGTTTCAATACTCATTTATAAAACGAGGGAACAAAATCTTGTAAGAAAGATTGATGCTGCAAATTATGCCACCATAATAATAAGACCTACAAAATTAATGAATCCTACACCTGCACCACTGCCAATGTAGTATACATGATTGATACAGGGGGTAATTCACAATCCTCCGAAGTGAGGTGCGGAGTGTTCGCCTCACGTCGGAATGACTGAGATGCGCTTGCTGATGCCCGCATGCAGGACATCAGCGAGCGCATCTCAGTCATTCTGAAGTGAGGCGAACACTCCGCACCTCACTTTGGAGGATCGTAAATTACCCCCACAGTGTACTGCATGTGAGAATCGCTGCTACATTGGAGAAACTAGCCAAAAACTGCACGAGGATGAACCTGCATAGACAATCTATTCACCCTCCTAACACAGAAGAAGCATTATTTACAGTGTCCTACTTTTGACATTTAAATTGCTTCACTCTGTTGCCCCTCCTTACATATCTTCCCATGCTTGCTCGTATATGCCTAGCAGTCAATTCCACTCTTCACAAGGCAACCTTCTTCAGGAATCCCTCACAAAGAATGCACATTCTCATCTTAAACCCTTCTCTCTTGCTGCCCCATATCTTTGGAATTCTATACCCCCTCTATCTCCGCCAAAAGCAATCCATCAGCATCGTCAAAACTAAATTAAAATCTTACCTCTTGGAGTACTAGCACTGGTTTTCAGGTCTATATTTTATCTTTAAGCAACTATTTATTCAAAAATTTGTATATTTTTTATCTTCTTATTTAATTGGCACCTGTAGCCAATGAACTGACACTTTATGTGTCCGGAGCAAGGAGTTACACTTTTACAATCCTGCTTGTGGTTTTGGGCTGTAATTCACTTGCACAGTTATCTTCCTGTGCTTCTGGAGTTCTTGTTGCAGTCTTGCAGTGATCCCTGGTTTCCAGTTCCCTGCTGTGTTCCTGGTCCTGTTACTTTGGTGGATTCAGATTCCAGAGGTACCCCTCTCTGCTATAGTTCAGCAGTTCCATTGAATCTGGTTTCCAATTTAGTTCTGCTGTTCCTGTGTTTTAGTGAGCCCTGCTTCTCTCTCAGTTTTCTGTCCCGTGTTTGCTTGAAATCCTACTATCTGCACCCAAAACTGCCACGTTGAGAGGCTCCCCTGGGGGCCATGACCCGTTAGCATCCAGCTGTGTTCATTAGACTCCGCACCCCAGGTGAAACTTGTTCCAACTTTCGCTGGTTGGTGGACCTACTACACTTTCAAGGTCATAATAGTACCTGTCTGAATCTTTACTGCTGTGCAGATTGCACCACAAAAGGATGGTGGTTTTCACAGGTACACAGGTACTTGTGTGTGTTGATAGAACTATTTGCTGAAGATAACTGTATAATGCAACTAAGTACATTACTTACTCTCTATACAGACACAGTCATTTTTAGTATTACTTTAATAAAAGGATGCTCTGGTAACAACATCCTGTTAAAATTAGCATCTATAAAATACCCTTGATGCAGGGCTGATAAATTATTGGACTGATTACAAAGCTGGAAAGAAAACCACTGCAGTCCACAGTATAAATCAGAGTACATTAGTAACCAGCCCTGCAATGTGGAGAAGAGGTATAATTAATTTATTGTGCAGCACTTTACAGAGATTAATCAAACATTCAATTTAGTCTCTTCCCCTGTGGAACTTACAATCTGTTACCCTATATACAGTGTGGAAAAAAGTAGTCAGTCACCAATAGTGCAAGTTCCACCACTTAAAAAGATGAGAGGAGTCT
>WMED01023534.1:0-11426 GCA_019650415.1 Pipa parva
TTTATAATCCAATAATTAGTCTCTCTCTACAGCATTACATTTTTGGCAGCTTCTTTCTACGCACTGACACACAGACTTTCTAAAACCAAAGCTTGTGTAGCTCTCATTACATTCCCGCCCCCCAGGAACTGTATTTGCAACATTGTATCACATCTAAAGTTCACTTGTCAGGTTACCATGTACCTCTGTAAAGCCGGCTAAACTGGTGCTAAAAGGGGAACTGTACTGGAATAACATATTTTAATTTATATGAATAGTTAATTATATTTTGTAAATAAACAAACATTTCAATGAACATGTCACTCTGACAGTTACAAGTGTTATTAGGAACATCAGCACCCTCCTTACAATTTTAAACAGGGAAATTTCTAAAAGTCATTTTGACCTTTTCCAATTCATTTCAATGCTATTTTTCTGAACTTCTCGGTTCCACTGATTCATTAAGAAGCAATACAAATTGTTGATGTGTTGAAACTGGCATATGTTGATCCTTTGAAATTGACTGGACTTACTCCATAGGGAATGATGGGTTTTTGCAAGTCTAAATCAGTCAAGCCTTTACAAAGTCATAAACTTTGGATTTTTATAACTATTCCCCTTTAGTGTCCTTTGAACATTGTGTTAATTATATAAAATCAAAATATAAAGAAAGCCTTCTGAATCATTAATATTCTGCTACTAACTACTTCCAAGTCTTCCTCGGTGAGCAAAGTTTACTCGATATTACAAATGCTGCAACCTGCCTGGCAGAGTAAAAGAAATTTCTTTGGTTTTCAAAGAAATTATTTGATTGAGATAAATATCAAACTATTAGATTAAAATAGTTGGTAGGCGATGGTTCCCCTTTAATTAAAACTTCTTCATGGGCCAGCTACTATAACCAGCTTGTGAAAACTGACAGCTATAAGTAAAAAAAAAAATATATATATAAAAATTAACAAAATGAAACAGTGCTTAAAAGATCAAAATTACAAGTAAAAATTTGCATGGTTGATTATGACCATAATCTTACTTCAAATGCTAGGGATATTTAGGAACAAATTTGTATTTGCTGCTGATTCATTGACACGTAAGGGGGTTATTTTCTAAAGTCCGAATTCGACTGTCAAATTCTCAAACAGCGGATTCCCATAGCAAATCCGTGACTGTGACAATTTTTAAAGTTGCAACAATATTTCCATAGTAAAGTCGAGACTGTGACAATATTCTCATTATAAAGACAGTAGCAATTTATTGCGACTATCTTTAATTGGCGAATTCACACCTTTATGCAATAATTTGGACTACCAAGTAGTGGTAAATGTATTTTTAAAATACAGGACCACTCTTACTAGAAACCTGTCTACATTTTTGGAAGCAGCAGTCTGGGGCTGCAACCTATTCGATACTTCCTTAGGGCCTGTAGTACTGCTTAGCCACTGCCCACTCAATGAAGACTGCAGCCACAATACCATGCATCCAGATCCAATAGGTTGGAATTGACAGCACTGCAGTGCAGATCTTGCACCAGGACCTATACATTTAGGGTTATTCACTAAAGTAGTTGCGTATAGGTGTGAATTCACCAGATAAAGACAGTCGCAAAAGGCTGCTACTGTCGCAGTTGTGTCTTTATAATGAAAATATTGTCGCAGTCGCGTCTTTATTATGGGAAAATTGTTGCAATCTTAGCATTAAGAAATTGTCATGATTTTACAATGGGGAAATTGTCGCATATTTGCTATGGGAATCTGCTGTTTGCGAATTCGACAGTCGAATTCGCACCTAAGTGAATAACCCCCTGATACTTGCACCACTGGTTGAAGTGTATATTAAACATATAGATGATATAAATGCACATTTTCTTCTTTTGGATTTACTTTCTCTTTAAACCATGGCTACCCTTGCTAGGAGGTGTAGTTAACAAACACTGCCAGTTATTTCACCTGTCTCTAGACTCATTCTTTCCCTTATCGCCTTGTTATTTCCCCTTTCACTTTGTGACTGACCTTCGGTATTTCATTGTTTATTACTCTCCCAACTTTCCTGTTCAAAGTTCTTTCTCTCTGTGGGTCTTTTCTCTTTCTGTAGTCATTTTATTCTTTTTACACCTAGAATTTATTTCTCTCTTTTTATCAAAACAGCTATAACCTACATTTTTCTTACCACTCCATTGCTTCTCCTATTCTCTCAGGTATTGTGCAGTTATACTACAGAATGCAAGGATTAAGAGTAAAATTCAGTTCCCCATATGTTTAGCATAAGAAGAACTGGAACCATGGGAACTGTAATTCATCAACAGCTTAGTTGCAGCAAGTCATCACCAAACATTCCTTAAAGGGGCACTATAGTGCTAATATAAATGCACACACTCGTGTAAAATTCCTTTATACTAAGCAAATTGCTGACACAAATAGTTAAAAAAAACATTTAGGGAAGAAATAATACTTGCAGTTTGCTTCCCTTAATCAGTTTTTCTGAGTGCTCCTTCCCCCCCCCCCCCCCCCCCCCACACTCCTCTTTCTGTTCTGAAAGTCAGGCAACATGAGAAGAAAAAGCTTACCTGACTGCTATTGGTTAATCAGTGTGCTGACCTTTTGGCCGCATACATTAAGCTTGGAACGCAGGAGATTACAGAGGGAAAGCTGACTTGTGCACATGTGCTAAGTAGTAAGTAGGGCAAAAATGTCTGGGGAGGGTACCTTTTCATGGAAAACAAACCAGTACATGTCACACACACATTTCCTGGTGCAGAAGTTTATCAGTGCTGCCTATTCAATCATTATGCTTCACATGAAACAACTACTGGGGAGAAATCCTTCTAACTAAGGTATAGCACTGCATATGTAAAGATGTAATCTGACTATAGTTCTCCTTTAAAGCGAATATTTATAAAAGTCAAAACATTTTCCAACTTGGTAAAGGTTGAAAAGCATTGCCAATATGTTGATGCTACCATTTTTTGATGAGATAAAAAGCCATTGCGTCTAAGTGTTTAGCCAAAAAATGTTTCAGGTTTATGAAAACATATTACTTCCAATAGCAGAGATGGCTAACGAGGGCATGAGCACCTTCGCCACCGCTGTTTTACCTGATCCCCCACCCCAGCGAGTGAGCGGTCCATCAGTGCAGACCACGGACATGACCTGACAGTTTTCAGGTTGGATCCATGGCCTACACTGAAGGACCGCTCACTCGCAATAGGATAGATGTGGCAGATCTCTTCCTCCAATGCAGGTGCGATGATGTCACTCATCAGCATCTGCACTTTGGGGGAAAGCATTGTTGAGTGAAGTCACTTTTTGGCACTTGATGCTGAAAAGTATAGCCATCACTGTCCTGTAGATTAGGTCATATCAGTTTTCCAAACTGATGATTTTTCGTGTTGAAGAAGACCATTGATATCAGTATCTATATGCAACAGAAGGGAAATTGTGAGGGATGGATATTTTTCTATGCTGATGTTTTTTTAAATCAGCAATTATTTAATGGTCCTTTATAAATCTGTAGAAATGATGAGGTCAATGAATAGAAAATGTAGAAAGGGATCAAAAGATTGAAAGGACCTTTTAAGAGTTTGGCAAACCAGAAATATTAAAGAAGAATTATAGTGCCAATATAACTGCCCATATACATATAAAACTCCTTTATACTAAGCCAATCACTAACTCAAACAGATAAAAAAAGTTTAGTGAAGAAATAATACTTGCCATTTGTTTCTCTGATTAGCTCTAATGAGAGCAGACATTTTGTCCTCCCCCTCCCCCTATCCCTCTTGCAAGTTAGGCAACACAAGAAGAAAAATCTGAATAACTTTAAAGTGCACCTGTCACCTCAAAACTAATACTAATTTAGGTTTTAATAATTAAATAATTGTTTTGGAAATGTATATGTACAGTATTTAAAAAAATGTACCTTTATACAGTGTTTCTCTCAGTCATCTTCCCTGTCAAAAAGCGTTTGTTGATGTCCACGAACAACACATCAGGGAGCGCATAACAGTCTGTGCGTGCAGAGGAGAAGCATCAGAGGGTGAGTTCGGACTATGCTGAATTACCCCCTATAGCTCCAATCAGATCTCTTAAATCATGAACTAGCAGGGATCTGATTGGAGGAACTAAAACTTCAATCATCATTTAGCCCTGCCCAACCTGACTTGGGGAACAAAGTCAGATTGACAGGAAAGATGACAGAGAGAAACGCTGTATAAAGGTAAATTTTTTAATATACATCTATATTTACGTTTATTTTATTAGTAGAACCTAAATTAGTATCAGAGTTTTGAGGTGACAGGTGCACTTTAAAGTCCTGGGGCGAAATTTACTAAGGGCGGATTTAGTCCGCCCGAAGTTAATTTCTGACCGTACGTGCGGTATTCCGATCGATTTGCAATCGCACGATCGCAATTCTGATTGATTTGCGATCGCACGATTGCAACTCTGATTGATTTGCGATCGCACGATTGGAAATGCGCTCGATTTGGAATCGCACGATTACAAATCGATTGGAATACCGCACGTGCGGTCAGAAATTAACTTTGGGCGATCGTTTTGCCCTTAGTAAATTTCGCCCCTGGTGTTTCAGCTTTTATAGACTTGTGCTTCCAGCTTCTTCATTATGGTTTAAACTTCATTGCCAATAAATTCACCATTTGTGGTTTTTATACCCCTCCCCCACTTATGCCTGCCATGGCTATGTTATGTAATGAATATGCTGCTTGACTGCTTCTTAGTAAATTAACGTTGCTTTTTTTGCTCCCAAATTAGATCCCAGGATGTTACGGACATGCTGACTGAGGATTTGTTACAGGTGGGATATTCTGATGTCATTGTTACGCTTTGTATTCTTATCAATAATATACAGTATATATATAACCAAGAAATAACCATAAAATAAAAATATTTTTATATGCAATACAGGATAGTGTACTTAACTTAATGTTCATTTCATTGATTTATTTATTATTTGTTTTGGCTTCAGAACTGCAATTTTTTTGTCTAGTAAACCCTAACATCTGAATAGGGGAGGGGTGAATGAACAGGGCTCAGACACATGTAGCTATTGATAGAGCCAGGATTAATGTGAATAAGGCCATTTCCAAATTCATGCAATTAAGTGGGGGATTGGCTATAAGGCATAAGGACCTTGAAAATAAGAGCTCTTTGTACCGCCCAGATGGCATTCATCTGACCGATGTAGGTTTGGATATTTTTAATGTGCATCTGCGAGTGGCTTTTAAGTTCGCTTTTAAGATATGGCAGTGTATACAGGCCTAAGGTGGTCAGTCCCACATGCATTGGTGGGAATCTTGTCAGTCTTCCAGCATTATTAGGTTAAATCCATTAAAGAGTTCTAAACTGGTTTGGATGCTTTCCTTCAGTGTAAGAACATTACAAGTTATGGGTAATAGATAACTGAAGGTGGGATCTTGATCCAGGGACTATCTCTGATTGCTATATTTGGCATCAGGAAGAATTTGTTTTTCCTAATATGCGGAAGATTAGTTCTTACCACATGGGTTTTTTGCCTTCCTCTAGATCAACATTGCAGGAAAATAGGTTGAACTGGATGGACTCTTTTTACAGCCTTATAAACTACAGTATGTTGCCAGAACAAAGGATAATGTTAAGAGATAGTTTACCATTCAGGTTGGCTGCTCCTCATAGGGCTTGATCTCTATGAAGGAGTTTTTATGGACGTTTTGGTATAGACAACCAGGTCCGATGTACCCACAGAGCTGGAGGGATGGATGACTGGTGGCTAGTACTGGAATTTGGAAAAGGCAGATTGACAGGATCCTGGCATCATAATAATAAGTGATTAAATTTGTTTCAGTTTTAGGTTAATTTACGAACTTATTTTGGTTTTCTGTGTGTCTTAGTTAACTGTGATGTGATCTCAAAACTTTAAGATAGTGGCAGTGTTCATGTAATTTCTCTGCTGGCTAGCATCCTGGAAGTTTATTCTGGTACTCTGCACACCTTCTGTGTGTTTTCTCACTGTCTTCCCATGCCTTGCCTGTGTTCACCCTCTGCAGCGTGTATTAGAGTCCTGGTGAAGTATCAGTTCTGCAGTCCAGTACTTTTGAATAACTTCAGTGTTTCTCAGCATTGTCTCTGCCTGGCTGCTATTTGGTCAAGCTGCTCCTGGTCTCTGTGCTTAAAGGTACACTACGCTCCTTGTGATCCTGTGTTACAGTTCAGTTCTGTGAATCCACCAGTGTCTTCGCAGTGTTTCAGCCAGCTGCCATCAGTGGGGGAGTTAACCTGAGGGCTGCAACCTGGGAGTCCTCCAAGCAATGATGTAACTTCCTGTGAGTGGCAGGAGGTTGAATCATTACTGGAGAGAGGAACAATGTAGCACTTAGCTGTACAGTAGAGCCGGGCCATGGAGGAAGTAATTAGGGACAGGGGAAAGGAGAGGGGCCAGTAGTAAGATAGTGCCTCCCTCCTTTAGAGGGTAGGGACTAGGAAGGAGGGGGTAGCACAGTGTGGCAGAGGATTGTGGGGGCAGCACAGGGTGATAGGTGTGCTGTGGGTACAGCACAGTATGGGGGTGTTGTGGGGCAAATATCTCAGAGGACAGGGGGGAAGCAAAGCAGCATGGAGGCGGGCAGCAGGGGATAAAAAGCAGCATGGATGGGGGGAAGGAGGGGAAGGAAAGCAGCAGGGAGGAGGACAGGGAAAACTTTACCTTTAAGAAATTTTCCTTTAAGAGCACACCCTAATGAAATGGCCTGTGAATGCATATGGGGATTATACAGGGCTGAGGGGGAACGCTTGAGGATGACAGCATACTAGGAGCGCTGAGGAGTAAGACACCTGTACTGTGCTAGTACTTCTATACAGAGGTGGCGATGATCTGATTCTAATCCCCTGAGCTCCCAGACAGAGCAGTGCATAGAGGATAAGAATCAGATCATTGGGCTGCCACTGCATAGAAGCACTACTAGCCTACTAAGCGGTGCAGCAGGCTGAGAGTCTGAGAGTGGGATTATGCAGGTGTCAGTCATCAAGGTCTGGGTGGGTCGTGATTTCATTACTCAGCCTAGGACCCAAAAAAAACCTTGGCTGGGCCCTGCTTCCAACTATACATGCCCTTAATATAACCCCGGACGTCTCGCTTTGAGAGTTTTCCTGTACATGTGTATGAATGGTATTGAATTGGAACAAAGTGTACCTACAGTATTTTGTGTAAAAATAGAAGTCATAGAGGTGAAACACTTTCAAACAGTGATCAGTTTAGTGATTTCTACTCATGCTTATCTAGAAATGAAGTGATTTTATATATTTTAGTTTGTATGTTGCATTTGTTTTCTGCTAAATGAATCCACTCTCTTATCAACTGAAAGAAGACATTCTTGTCACATCAAATTTTATTAATGGTTTTACCATTGTGTTTTACAGGCAGACCAGCAGGTAGAGCCAGTAAAGAAATTGTCCCATCTAGTTGGGAAACGTTTGACTAGTTGTATGCAGGCTCCTACAGGCTATGACAGGGATAAAAAACTGGTGAGTATAAACCTAAAGTCACTGCAGACAATCAGCATGTTCTTTGTAAAATAAAATGACTTGTGTGTTTGATAAAAGGATACTGCATACAGGGTCTAATATCGACATACATTTTGTCTTATTTGCAGAAGAAGCTGGCGTTGTCATCTCTGTCATTATCAATGGCAGAATGTCTAAAGGAAATCGACAGCGAGTCAAGACTGAGGTGAGAAAAGATTGTGTGATTTGAATCATTGTGATGATCATTGTTATTGACCAGCTGTAATCATGCATTCCCAGCTGTCTCTGACAATATTTATTGTGAAAACAAGCCAAGATTATTACAACTAGGCTTACTTCAGACACATAAATTCTATTTTGTAATAAATGTAGTCAAATCTCTACTCTTGGTAACAACATGATGCCATATATTATCTTCTTTCTCAGGAAGACCTTGGAGATGGGTTGTTATGTGGAGGGTACTCTGGCCCAGGACTTAGCAGATTTTGAAATAAACGTTGAAAAAGATGTATTACAGCCATTGAACAAACTTAGTGAGGTAAGGAACTTAGTTGTTCTAGATCAGTGACAGCAAACTTTTTTGGCACAGGGTGCCGAAAATGTGACGTCACTCACCAGCGCCATCCCCCGAAGTGCCGGCGCTGGTGAGTGATGATTTTGCGCCTGTATCGGGGGAGGAGTGCGTCTGTGTTGGGGAAGGAGCACTCCCCAGCGTAGGCCGCGGATCAGACCTGAAAACTGTCAGGTCGGGTCTACAGCCTGCTCTAAAGACAGCGGTGGTGATGGTGTGCATGTCCACAGAGAGGGGTCTGTGTGCTCTCTGTGGCACACATGCCATAGGTTCACCATCGCTGTTCTAGATATTGGCTACTTGTTGTGGCCAGGTGGAAAGAGAAACTGGGGATATTGTAAAGACAGGAAATACTGAAATAATAACCTTTCATAGGACCAACTGGTGGATCCAGTAGAAAAAATAGATTGTACCCTAGTGATGAGAGATTGAAGGGCTTCCCCAAAATCAAGAAGTCAAATATGAATGGAGCTGGGAGAAACAGAGTGTAGTAAAAAGTGCCTTAACAAGAGGTTCTTCAGATTTGTACAAGGCATTAGCTAGCATTACAGTTCCTTATTTCTGCAATCTGAAATTCAATATTTTCATTTGATAAAACAAAAACAACACAAGTTGCCAGAGGCGCTATAGTATAATAAATGTGCAAAATTAAAGTCACTAGTGTGGAGATAATACTCCAGTGAAAAGAATTCTTGCAGCTGAGGGAGTTCCATCAGTGAAATAAGAGCATCACCAGTTGTGTACAACGCTTTATTGTCTAAATTGATCTGGTGAGAGTCCATCCAAACAATACCACGTGGTG
This sequence comes from Pipa parva, assembly GCA_019650415.1. Lineage (NCBI taxonomy): Eukaryota > Metazoa > Chordata > Amphibia > Anura > Pipidae > Pipa > Pipa parva. Next base: position 8,864 of record WMED01023534.1, read on the forward strand.
TTTTGTACCTTTTTAATCACACTAAAGTCTTTATTGGGCTCTTTGGGCTTTAATTAACCTATTTTGTGAATAGTCTGCACCATGATTTGTTGCGCTTTTTTCAGAAATATCCACATTTCTACCACTTGTATTTTCATTTGATACTTTTATCCTAATTTCATTATTTTTACTATTTTGATTTAATCTGTCATAGGACAATGATGGCACATTGGTGTTTTTTGCTTGTTGTAAAAACACCAGAAAGACAACAGAATGCATGAAGACTTTTCTTGACAAAATACCTTTGGTAACTTTATGTGTGACACAAGATGCCTAGAAAAGTTGTCATGCCTTTTTTAGCAGTGGCCCATTGAAATTAGAGGGCTGCAGGTTTAGGCCTTTTTTGGCATTCTACTAGAAAGAGGGGAAATGTAACATTATATATTTTTATCTGCATCAGTCTTTTTAAACCTCCATTAACTTAGCTCTACATGCCCCCATAGGAGGAGTTGCCCACCATTCTAAAACACAGAAAGCATCTTCAGAAACTGATTACAGACTGGAACAGTGCAAAAAGCAGGTGAGTCAACATTTGTGCTATAATTATTGGACTCCCAACCTTCCCTATAAGAACAATACTGTCTAATACAGAGGGCTCGCTTATTGTCGCTTATTGGACTCCAAGGTTTAATTAGGGTACCTAACATTACTGATCTACTCTTAGATCTATCAAATAGAACTTTTACTCAAAGAAGTACATTATGAGAGCTTAGAATGGGAAAAAGGGTATTTGTGAAAGGGGGTAACACCTGCTAAGGCCAACTGGGAGTTTAGCTGACACTGGCAGGCTAGACACAGCCTTGGCTTGCTAATGTACATTCTTTTTGACTCTTGCTGGCATCACTTGTTACGTGTCCAGTTTTAAGAACTAGCCTTGTCAAAAACTAGTTTTTTTATCACATCACTCCCTGCTATAAGTCATGGTTAGATTCAGAGATTGCGTCTCCCTTAAATTTCAGTTTTTGACTTATCCTGAGGAAGTAGAGATAAGGAACTTATAATCCAACTTCAGGGATGACAGTAGATCATAGCTTTTCTTTGGCTGTCACTGGTTGACCTTATCACATATGAGAAACACTACCAGACATTTTATATAATTTCACAAACTTAGACAAGGTTAGGCCGCTAGGGCAAGTAGACTAATGGACACATTCTCTTCCTCTACATCTCAGGACCAAACTACTGTGGCTGCACTGGGGGTCAAGGACAAGCAGCGGGTCGAATGGGCAAAATGAATTGAACCTTAGAGCACAGAACAAACAAAAATGGCACTGTTAGTTTTGCAGTTAATGCATTTATATGCATGGACTCAAGGATATCAGCACATGAATGAAGCACATTATTTTTTTCCACAACATTTGATACCCTGCCATGTAAAAAGCTGGTACATAAAATGAGAATGCTTGGACTAGGGAAGAATGCGTGTAAGTGGTTTAGTAACTAGTTCAATGATGGGAAACAGGAGATCGTTATTAATGGTACATTCTCACATTGGGTTACTGTTAATAGTGGTGTACGGTGGCCAAATTGGAACAAATTTAGCAGATACGTCACAACCAAATTTTACAATCTTCATGTACTAGAGCCTTCTGATGCAGCCTTTGGCAGGAATGTCTTAGATTCAGTGATTGTAGACTCCCTGCCACTACAACAGAAAATAAGTTTGTAACACCTCCTGACAGAATTTTTGTATAGATTATGTGTCCCATGACTCCACCAAAAATTGTAATACTTTATATTTATATGTTCCTCTTTAGATTCTCTGTGATTGATAACTTTTCTGTATTCCTGTGTGTATAATATTATGTTGTCCCTTGCCCTATCTTGAAAACTAGAATTACAGGGAGAAACTTTCTCTGACACAGACAAGGGTGGAGCCAGTATTTTTCCATATTGTACAGATTCCAGTAATGACAACAGTTAACCTAGACATCTGCACTTAGAGTTGGCCTGGTGGTTGTGAAGAGGGAGGGTTTAACAGTCTAATAGGACCCTATATGTTTTAATATGAAGGAATATCCTATAGACAAAGCAGGTAATTAATGTTACGATCTTTTATTTAAAATATATCTAAAAACTTCAGGGAGAAGGCATGAACATATCCTTTACTTTTAACTTTGGTTCACAGTACTATTGAATTTTAGTAATTTGTATGCTGAATATTCTAAATAGAGAATTCCACAATCATTCTCTTATAGCATAAGCTCGCATGCTGTAAGGAAGTGATTTATATCACTGCAAAGGAAACTACTGTATTTCCCTGTCTTATATTAATTTTTGCTCCTAAAGACGCGCTAGGTCTTATTTTCAGGGGGATGTCTTATTTTTGGGACACAGTACTGGTATAGAATATTTCTCGTACTTTACTGCAGCTAGGTCTTATTTTCAGGGGATGCCTTATTTTTTGGGACACAGTACTGGTGTAGTATATTTCTCGTACTCAGGGCCGGTTTTAGGCAAAATAGGGCCCTGGGCAAGATTTCGAGTGGGGCCCTAAATTTAAAGATACCGTACTAACGTCACA
>WMED01023535.1:0-11425 GCA_019650415.1 Pipa parva
GGGAGAAATTTGAAGAAAATTGTTATAACACAGGAAGAGAAAAATATATCCTCTCAGAGCGTGTAATGAATAGAATGAATAGAACTTGGGGCAGTAATATAAATACAACATGACACTTTTTTTATTTTAAGAATATATTTTACGATAGATGAATAATTTATAATTTTTGTGATTTGTAATCTTCTAGAGACAACAGATTGAAAAGGTCCACATTGCTCAACAGGGTTTGTTACAAGGTAGAGAGTTAAAGTGTAAGTAAAGTTATGGACAAAACTATACATATATTTTATATTTATAAAGCATAAACCTAAACTTAAACATTAAAATATAAAAACGATTTTGGGATCAGGAATTCTCACCTCTTAAACAAACAGCCCTGCTCCCCCTCCCATTCTGTGTACAGACTCTTCCTAAGCAGTGCTGATAATCCCCACCCCCGAGTGATGTCACAAACTATACAGAGAGATAGAATTCATCCTCCCCCACTCCTATCTGAAAAGCCTGTTAATAGCCCTGAGCATGCTCAGATAATACCTGTCCTGCAGATAAGAGCTGTACTGTCAAAAAGTCAGTCAGAGGAGGGGGAGTGTCATTAACACTATACTGCCCATAGCAGAAAACAATCACTGAAATAGTGCACTTGCAGAGGGAATATTGAGCTCTGCTGAGTTAAGAGGTGAGTCAGGAATTGATTGATAGTAGGTGAATAGAGCTTTATTTATATACAGAGTTTACTTACACTTTAAACTGAATATTCTATAGCTAGTAAAGGTTACTTCCTCTATTCGTTTATACACTAGTATAGGAATTCCATACACGTTATTAGGGAATGCAGATTTACTTGTTAGTACAAAAATATATCCGGATGGAAAAGATAGTCTTATGTAAACCATTATTCTAATGCAATCGAATTGTGTGGTTTTAGTTTGTCCTGTGCTTATAATATATAACTTAATATATAAAACTTAATGCCAGAATTTTGAATAGTTTTTGAACCATGTATAAAGGTTGCTTTAAAATTGCACAAAATAGATTGCTCCAAAGCAAACACAATATGTGCTGCTTTTTCCATATAGCATATATAATACTAGTGTTGGTTAGGATTATTGCATAAAAGTTTTAATAAAGATTTAATAATTGTTAATCATTAGACATTTTGGGGTAAAAGTATTAAATGATGTTAAAAGCAACACAGGAAACTATACTGTAAATAAAAACAAACCTGCTGTGCTTGAACCTTCTGTTTTACTCATTTGATTTTCTTAAAATTTTTGGAAATGGAAGTTGCCACATTTTCTGCTTTTGTACTAAATCAGTAAGTTGATTTGTGTTTCTTAACTGTTTTTGTGGGTCCTTTTCATTTTTAATGATCAAGGGGCATATTTATAGAAGTGCAAAGTGACAGTCGAAGCAAATTTGCGTCACTTCACTACATAGTAAATTCTCTTGGCAAAGAAGGAAACATCACAGAATGCTGCAGTCAGTGAATATTACATCCCTTTCTGTGTGATAGTATTTATAGTTTAATTTGCTAGTTAATTCCTATATTTACTTTGTCATTTGACTGTACAATCACCTTACTCCAAACTGGAGCCCTGTTAACAGCCCCTACTTCTTCACTTTGATCTGGTGAAATAAAAAAAATGAATTCAAAGCAGCACACCATGCCGAATTCGCCATGTTGTTGCACTTCAACAGTTGGTAAATAGGAAGTCTCATGCCCGTGCATGAAAAGTAATGTAAAGAAATCCGTGAAGAAGTCTGTGACCTTTCTAAACTTTTATTCACAACATTGCAGAATGGGAGTAGTTGCAAATTCGGACCTATATGTAACTGTTCAGACTGATTATTATGAATAAGCCCATTAAAATTGTGAAATAATTTGTGCAAAGAGACTGAACTGCAGACATTTAAAATTTGCAAATAATTCTGACATTTCTAAACCTAACTGCATTTGTCCAAGCCAAATAATGATCAGAAAGTGTGTGTTTGATTAACATTACATTTTCTATTAGTATATAGTACCGTATGAGAAACACTGGGAGCTATACTTTCTTTTTACTTATACTGTATAAATGCTTGGGAATGTAGTTTTTCAAAATATTCATAAGATAAGGAGCAAGATTTTAAAATCAAATGTTATCTTACTGTTTTCTTATACTTCAGATCTGGATCCAGGTCAAGAACATCTCAGATTCCAAACAATATATATTTTTGTTGTTTTGTTATTGACTTGATCTTAACACGCTTTATAAGATGTTGAAAGAAAGGCATTACCTGTAGAAATTATAATAATCAAATAAACCTATTTACTAGAGATCAACCAAAAACATTCCTTGCAGACAAGAAAAGTTGTTGAAACAACTCTTGTCACCTACTCTATTCAGATTATACAAAATTTTCTGCTAAAAGCAGGATCAAACATTTTTTCCCCAGAGAATTCTTTTAAATGCTGCTGCAACTGTTATTACCAGTGCCAGTTATTATTTTATCATCTACAAATTCTTGTTGAATGAAATAATATTTGTAATAAATAATGTATAATTTTTGCATTTATGACCACTTTCTTACAGAAGCCTCTCTTCTCTCTTCTAATCCTGTTCATCTGATCGGGGTAAAATCTTACGCCACTGACTTGATCCACAGGTTTGGAAATTCTGAAAAACAAAAACAGAAAGAATCAGGTGGGCAGCTGCTCTGTGAGATTGCACACCTGCACTTTTCTGATTGGTTATTCTAAATCATTTTAGTCAAATCCCTGTACTGCTGAAGAAGTAGGTGACAGAGAGAAGCGGCTTCCAAAAGAAATTGCTTCTAAACTGAAACGAGATGGAAATAAGTAAATAAATTATATTTAAAATGCTTTTATTTAACAGTGACAAATAGGCAGGAAGAGAATTGTTGTCATATAAATAAGGCAACATTTAAGGCTACACATACTACATTGTATTATTCTAAATGGTTGATAAAAAAGTGAGGTCATGTGACTGACGAGGGATCACAATGGCAGTAAACACTCTTTGGTTTGGTATTCAAGTCAAAACTGGCATCAAACTGCCTAGACAACTTAGACAAAACATGATCTATTGTATGCAATGGAAAAACACCTTGCAGCTTTTTCTGTAAGCGGACAAATTCAAAAAAATTGGTCAGTATCATTTTGTCAAGGTTTAAAATTTACAAAAAAAGTCACAAGCTGTTCATCCTTTGACACTGCACTTAAAGAATTCTTCATAGTGCAGCATATCAATAATTCAAAACAAACAACAAAGCTTTTCAAGAATTCCTTGGGCGAAATTGATTAAACTCGGAAAAGCCGTTTCGGCTTTTCTGAGTTTAATTGGGAGAACAGTGTGGAGTTTCTCGCGGTAAGTATCGCGAGATTCTCCTCGATCGATACTTGCTGAGAGAAACTTTTTTTTAATTGAATTTATCCCTGGAAAGGGTAGCTTACACAGTATAGCTACCTTTCCAATGGACTAAAAGAATAAATAATATGAAAATGTAGCATCTTACACACTGTTGTTGTCTTTTTTTGTAACACATTTTAATCAATTAATCTCTGTGTAATCACATTGCTGGATCTGTTACCAAGTTTTGCATGAATCTGAAAATAACTATATTAAGGGGAGGAATCATATTGTTTCAGAATAGCACAGTAAAAGAAAAACCTCACATATTCACACTGCTTACTGTGCTGTGATACCATCACATTAATTGTTCTGCTTGTTTGTTAAACAAGCTGTTTACACTGTCCATAACAGGTGTATAAAACTATCACCTCCCTGAAGAACACATCTGCAAAGAAACTGTTAAAAAGCTTTTATGGGGGAATATTTGTTAGTCCTTTGGGGAAAATGATCTCACCAATACTTTTCTTGTGAGGTAAATGTGATCAAACACAACATGTACCATCATCTTAATGGTTTCCTTACAGTAAACTTTGTCATTGCTTAGTGCAAGATCAGCCACATTACAGACAAGGGCATATGAAAATGTCTCTTGTTTCCTTCAAACATAAAATAGATCTTGAAAGACCTCAAAATGGGTATGTGATATTTACTCCAGCTGGATATAATGTTACAGTGAATACTGAACAAATCTATGTAAATATCATCAAATAATGATTTCTTTCGTGAGCAGCTGATATATAGCTTTTATTAAAAAGCTTCCTGAAAATAGTTTAGCCTATGCCATTGGCAATAAGCCATGAAGTCTTCTTCATCCTTCATCAATTGTAGCCTTTATTTTCATTTCATCCCTGCATGACATGCCTTTGAAGTATGATCAAAATATATTTAAATTAGCATTAACATTTTATCTTATGAAAAGCAGCAGGCCTATCTAAATTAGCAATGGCAAGCAGAGGAGCAGATCCTTTCACAAGAAAGCAGACACATATTCCAGATAAACTCACAGAGCAAAAGTCAAAGTAATAAACATCCCTTCTATGACATCATCTGTATTGTCATTATAGTCTTCTTTACTACTGAACTGAGACATAATTATCCTTTGATGCAGGATACCTTCATTCTGCTAATCATTTGTTTGTTTTTTTCTCACACTATATGTTTTGTTGAATTTGTCTTTTTTTTTTTTTGTTAGTTTGACAAAAATGCCTTAAACGTGTCTACAATGAATTGCGTTGCGCTGCTGGCAGCACCATTTAAAATTATGGCCACAAGAGGTTTACTGCTAACAAAATATTTATCAATCTTTGTTATCAAATGATCACTTGCTTGTATTATCAGAAAATGATTCGATATCCCTTACTGGAAAATAGACATGATAGACATGCTTATGATGTATTTTATCAAAACCTGTTATATTTTTCACCTTTTTTTTTTTTCAGTCAGAAAGTAAGATTTCAACTCATCGATAACATCTTTTATTGGCTCTGACTATATTTACAGTATGGAGCATATTTATAAATCATTACTGTTATCACTGTAGTATATTACTGTTGTAATTTTCGCCACAATACTTAACTGTTTTGACCATTTTATTGCAAGTTTCATTTCCAGCATAATTTCAATTTTCTCTCCATGGGTGCTGTTAAGGGAGAAATGAATATTTATTATATGTGAAACATAAGTTCAGCCATATTACATTTAGAAAGGATGATTATGAGGTTAACAGTATATTTAGTATATTTATTAGTAACTTTGGCATCTGGTGCCCTTTGTTTCACAATCTTGCTCTGTCAGTTGACCATCTGCTGTGACCACTTCCCCTTATTCTATCTCTGGCTTCACTAAAAACAGTAAGTCATAAATTAACCTTTAGTAATGGTATGTTATATTTAGGTACTAAACTTATGATTTATCTTGTGGTCATGAGCTACAATGATTCTCACCCGTATAATGTAAGAACTAACCAATCCATGGATGTGCTTTTATATGTAACCAATTACCTTCCTGTATTCTAAATTATTATAATGAATCAGTTCTACATGTTTTTGTATTCCTATAAATAATTAATGACTTCCTCAACGAGCAGAGAGAGTGCTATCCTGGAGGAGTCTCAATACAGAACTTGGTGTCAGTGTGATTTTCTTGTATCCTGCTGCAGAGGTTATTGAACCAGAGGTATTACACTAATTAGGCTACCATTACCTATAGCATACAGGAAATTTATCCTGATTTAAATTTCCTTAACAATGCTTTAAATACATTTCCTCCATTGTAGTGCATAGGCCCACCAGGAAACAAGAGATCAACTGGCCAACCAATAAAAGGATTTTCCTCCAGTCTCTTCATTTCAGTCTTAAGTTCTGATGATTTTATTGTATCCTTACTGTTTTTTCCTCCATACCCCTAACTGATTTACAATACCCTCAGGAGCATGACATAACTTCACAGTCTGAAACTCTTCTGAGACCTAGGACAACCAAGAAACTGTATCTGGGTAGACAAGTCTAAGGGGGGATTTCACCATTCAGCGAAGTGAACTCCGAAGCCTTCGGCTCACTTCGCAAATGGTATTATGCGCATGCTGATGTCCTGCATGTATACATTAAAGGGATTCCAGTCTCGGCGAGACTAAAAGAGTTGCCTCGCCGAGAAGGGAAATCCTTTTAATGCGCGTGCAGGACATCAGCATGCGCATAATACCAGGACATCAGCATGCGCATAATACCATTTGCGAAGTGAGAAGGCTTCGAAGCTCACTTCACTGAATGATGAATTCCCCCCTAAAACTTGGTACTGTGTGTAATGTGTTTCCACAGATTCATTCCACATATTTCACAAATTCACCATGCATAGTGGCATTGAAATAGGGAATCATTATTTTATTTATATGCCATCTTTCCAATAAGGATTAACTGTAATAAAAACATTTTTAAAGAAGGTTTTTTTATAGAACTTGTTGCAGAATGGAATAATATTGACTATTAATTATGCAAACAACCAAAAGTATGGCAATACCCCCACAGAAGAATGGGCACAATATAACAATGGTTATCTTGTGATGTAAAGAATACACAAACATCTTCCTCTCATAAAGTTGACTTATATAACTAGGGGTTGCCTGGATAAGTTTGACCATATATGGAACGGTTGGCTAGATGCAGATAAACAAAATGCTGATTTGCCTAATATTTAAGTAATGTACCATTGCTATCTAATGTTAATTGTCATTAATCAAACACCTCCTATGTTTATTACTGTACGTTATTTTGCACTTTCGGGGATATGTTGTTAGCTTTTTTTTTATTTTATGTTTGTTTTGTTGTATTTATGGTTTGTAACTTTTTATGCAAAATAATAAAAAAGTTTTTTAAAAAAAAGAAGACAGACTGACAATATGCCCTCTATGGAGAAGATATAATTTGTAGAGGTGCAACAAGATGAGTTTTTGTGTACTTTATAACTGTTGAAATTTGCACAATTTTGCCTAATTGTAAATTAAATTGCAAGATGCTGCAAAGTGACTGCAACTGAGTTTGTGTGCCATAAATCTATACCACTGAGAAAAGGGAAAGTTTTATATTTTCAGATTTTTTCATTCTTTGTGTTTACTGTATTTGAAACTTTCGGAGAGGTATAAAGCTTTGGTTTGAAACTTTCAGAGAGTTTAATAAAAAAAAAAAAAAAAAAAAAAAAAAATCCATGCAAAAAAAAAAAAATCTGACATATGTCTTTTGGATTCGAAATTTTAAAATTTCAACCTGTCTGGAATAAGCAGAGTCGTATTTCGTCAGATTAATTCAAGGGGGGAATTCACCATAGTGCGAAGTGAGCTCCAGATCCTTTGCCTCACTTGGCACAGACTGTTATGCGCTCGCTGATGTCCTGCACGCGGACATCAGTGAACGCTTTAAAGGGATTCCATTCTCAGTGAGGCGACTCAAGTGGCACCTCCCTAACGGTTATTTCCTTAACCTTAGCTGCTGCATTTTAAACACTGATAAGACAAATGAATTCATGGCGCTATCAAATTAATTGTATGACTGACTTTTAAGGAGAATATGAAAAGCAATACAAGGTTCAGAAGGATTAATAGTCAGATATGATTCAAAACCAATTCATTCTTCTTCTTGACTGGGAGTATGTTGTATCTCCCTGTCTGATAAAAACAATAGTAGATGCTATTGCCCCATTCCCAGTATAAATGGATAGATACTATATTAGCGACATCATAATCTGCCAGTTTTTATCTGAACCAAACTGGCCCAAACATCTAATTTTTTTTTACTTTTGATCCTTTCTTTATGACAGCAGGTTTACTGAGGGTCAAAATAAGTTGTCACATTTCAGATCTATCACTTTCATTTCACAAAGGTGAACCTATCCTGTTAGATGAATTGTATCCCAGCAGTGCCATGTCCATTAAAGGAATTCTTCACATTCACTAGAGATGAGCATACTGATTCAAATCAAGGCAAAGTGCTCAATTTGGATAGATTCAAATGCAAATAAAACTGCAAACTATTTCAAATCAACTCAAGATGAATGAAAGATTGTGCCTCACATCATGGAATCACCATGGCTCATAAGACTTCTAAACTGATCCAAATACACATGCTCCATTTTAATATTTCTGTTCATTATAAGAAACAATACAAAAAATTATATTGGAAGTTTTGCCTATTTAAAGTGCACCTGTCACTTCAAAACTCTAATACTAATTTAGGTTCTACTAATGAAATAAACATTATTGTAAATATATATGAATTTAAAAAATGTACCTTTATACAGCGCTTCTCTCTGTCATCTTCCCTGTCAGCCCAAAGCTATAATGTCAATCAATCATCATTTAGCCCCGCCCAACCCAACTCAGAAAGAAAAAGCAGGGGGACAGGGTGCACTTTAAGGTTTTCTCTCTTTTTCTACTTACATACCTTGCAAATAGGTAAAGACAGGTCCAATGATTTTATTGAAGTGACTGCATCCATAGTGCAAGTGTTTCCATCCATCACGCTTTATTATACCTTGCAAATATATTATTTTTCTTTCTGTACAAATCTTTGCTTGAATACCATGGGCTGGTTGATAGATAATCCCAAAGCTGTATATATGTGCCATGTCATTTCCTGTGTTGGTATAACCCATTACATGCTAATTGTATCCTATTTAAATTAATGGTTTATTTTTAACAATAAAACATATTTGCCTGGGGCATTCTTCACAGATGCCAACTAGTAGCAGTGCCAACTAATGGCCAAACAATGATGACTAGGATAGAATGCTTCACTAATTGCTATGTCTCTCATGTATGAAAATATACCTTCCAGTACCATCAATCCTGATACTCTGCACTAGTTGTAGAATTCCTACTTAATGCATAACAATTTAGCTCTATATTCAGGGTGTGACTTCATCTTCTGAAATGCAGTGTCTTTCTATGGCACTTAATATAAGGAACAACACATGTAGAGACTCTACACTGTCTCTCCACAGACCCTGATTCCATGATCACAGTGTATCAGCTACACATTGAAAGCTAAAGCTAGGGGATTTCAACCATTGATAGGAGGAATGAACCATGATCCCTATACTTTCCCACTTTCACATTTTTCTTACTGATCTTTTAATATTTGTGGGTGAAGTTTTTCTTCACATAAAGTCATCTAGTTTCCTGCATATAGATTTTTAGTTAACTAAAGTTACTCAGCAGAGCAACTTTTAGCCCCTATTTAGACATATTCAGCAGAATAATTAACAGTGGCTCCAGATAAATGGAATTTGAAGTTTATAGTACGTAATTATCACCAGGCTGTCATTGAGAAACCCATCACTGTTGGCTAATGGTTCCATTTCAGTGCTTCCTCACTGAATCTTAAGCTCTCTAGAGACTTGTATTTAGTTTCAGGCATAGTTTGTTTCCAGCATTCTCATAAATTGGCAGATGTTGTTTCTTTACACTTATGAGTACTTAAGTATCACACCAAAATCTTTCTCAATACAGCAACGGATCCTCAATTCTGGACATTCTAAATGACAAGATTTGAAATTGCTTTAATCATTTCAGTTTCACTGATGTGTTATACTCTAGATATGATTTACTGGAGAGTAAGACTAGGATAACTTCAGTGTATATAGGAAAAATGTATGCAGTGAAACAGATAATGGTTTGTATAATTTTCTTGTGGAGTAAAACAGAGGCGCATTCATATGGGAGATAATTGATGTTATGGCTCAGTAAATCCAAGCAAGTTTCATTGCAATTTGTACAAACATTTATGGATATTACAATCAGCAATGTTCATGGATGATTATTTTATAAATAAACTAGCATATCTATTTTTGTGATCTAAGTACAATAAAAAAGGGGCTTATTTATGAAAGTCCAAACAATTGTGTAAAAGTCAGATTCCTCTTCATTGGTCACTTCCAGATCTTCAAGTATTCATCAAATTCTGTGATGTGGTAAATTCGCAACCAACTCAGACACAAACTTACAGAACCCTTCTTATCAAATTGAGTGTGCATTCAATCTTAAACTCAAGAGCTTTAAAGTAATGACAAGTCAGTCTCAAAACCACACAATACTGGGGAGATTCAATCACATGTAGGCATGCCCAAAACAATGCATAAACTACTTCCTCTGGGCATGGAAGAAACACACTACTAGGGAGATTCTATGACAAGTGGAGGTGGTCTTCAATGTGTACACACTTAGTATATATCATAATTAAACATTGAATTCTCTGTCTATATAGCAGGATAGAGCTGAGGCAAGCAGTATGTGTTGTCCTGGGAAATGTCTAAAACAATTATACAGAGCAGGACTTTTTTGCAAATACAGTTTATTGTACCTAAATGCAGAATGTAACACAACCAAAATGTTCCAGCTCGATTAAACGAGATATGAAATCCAGACAGTTTTCACACATGCATAAACTGCAATAAATAAATAAATGAAGGAGGTGTTTTATTTATGAGGTTCCAAAATGCTTCTGCATGTGAATTAACAAGCTCAAGCAACGTTCACACTTAATTAGACTCATGCCAAGTTAATTATTTCTTGGGGGTGGTGGAATACATAAATAGATTTGTTTTAGCATGTCACATTGGTAATTTACATCACCTATAGAAGAGTAGACTTTCTTGAAAACTTTAGGAAAATGAAACTGCTGATCAGTACTGTCAACCCATAAAAAAAATGCATTGTTAGGAAAAAGCATTACTATAGACCTTGTCCTATTACTGGACTACATTTCTCAGCAAACAATGACCATTATAGGTTTAACAAAGTGAAATAGAGAGTAAAAATTCTTTTTTGGGTGGGATATTCTTTGGTCACTTTCCCAGACTTCAAATCCCCAACAGAAGTTCCATAACAGCTTCCTTCTAGGCCCAGTCATAGCTTACAGTGAGTGAGCCCATTTATTTATGCTCAAAAATAACAAAAGTGCTGACAGCAATACCATGTACTTTCATTTTAAAGGCTAAACAAATACACTAATAAACTAAGTTGATAGACAGATTACACTATGTAACACAAATTTTGTTCCCAGCTTTTTAATGTTATATTCCAATTGCTTATGTCTAAAACAAATTAAAAATTGTTTACATTCATCATAAACTTCGCTTTTGTGACCACGGCAACGAAATTATGCATTTTTACTATAGAAACAGACTATATTGCATCGTAGCTCTGTCTGGAGGTGTTGGTACAGGAAGTTCAGTGCAGTGTGGTACTGGGGCAATAGATGAAGGAATGTCAGGATACGTCACGGGCGGTGCATTTTTGTTAGTGCAACGTTTGGAAGGGTCCCCCATGCAGAAGTAGCAATTTGTTGAGTGATCAGTCGGATCATGCCAAATTCTTGGGATAGCACAATGCATGGCTCTCTTCTCTCCCCTGTATCAACCTATAGGCAAACAAAATAAAATTTGGATTGAGAGTTTGATTTAGTCCTATTTCACACTAATGACTAGTGATATTTACAATATTAACACAGTTAATCTGCTATTTA
>WMED01023537.1:0-11424 GCA_019650415.1 Pipa parva
GCACAACTGCAGCGAGCAGTGCGCCTTTAAGCACAACTGCAGCGAGCAGTGCGCCTTTAAACACAACTGCAGCGTAATGCCAGCCTAAGTACAGACTGGGACAGGGAGAGTACAGGGCCTGAACAGAAAGAGAATAAAAACAATTTATAAATGAAAAAGTATTGGAATAAGCAGTTGTGTTTGGCCAGTCTAATCAGATACAGTGCAACAGCAAGGGAAAAGTGAATGACAAGGTGCTTGTACACCCATTCAGCCCATGGGGGGGAATGCCTCACGGTGACAATACCTTCTGTATATGTTATGTGGTAGTGACTTGCAAATACAAAATGGCTTCAATCCATTGTAGGTTGGGTTTGAGGGTAGACTGGGCGCTGGGAAAAGTAAACCCAATGCTTTCTTTAATTGGTTAAAGACAGTAAGTAAAAAAATTCTAAGATACAGTCACTGTTTCTATGGAAACAGACAGTTATTTAAATAGCATGTTCGATGACCCCCAGGTGGGATTCTGCAAATACGACCATTACATACTGTAAGCACATTGGCAGTCTGGCAGAAATAAAGGGATTTGTTCAGTGCAAGTCATTCTTAGCTACATGTGCCACATCTGTCGGCAGCGCTGCCAGGATCAAAATCTTACCAGCGTATGTCGCTTCATGTGCTCTCTCCGTGTGAATTTCTTCCCACAAATCTCGCATGGGTATGGCCTCTCCCCGGTGTGGGAGCGCATGTGCCTCTTCAGGATGCACTGGTGCATGGCAGAGAAACTGCAGTATGGGCATTTAAACTTCTTCCGAATTACCGTGAACTCGTTCACTAGTACAATAAAAAGCAAGACATTCAGAGAGCTACCGACACAATCAGATTATACTAATATATATCACTGAGAAAAACAGTCCTTCCTATAAGGCCTCAGCAACCATGGCTAAACCATAACTGCCTCTCACACTGCACAATATACACAGCACGATTTACTAACTGTCTGGCCCTCACCTGCAGATTAATTAATAAACCCCTGACATGATGGCTCATGTCAACTGGCTAACATTGGGATAGGTAGGACGTTAATTGTAGCGCTAACCGTGTCATACCAGCCTGCGGGTTAAAGTAGCACTAAATGTGGGTTATACCGGCCTGTGGGATACAGTACATGTAACTGTAAGGCTAACCATGTATTATACCAGCCTGCGGATTAAAGAAGCACTAACCATGTGTTATACCGGTCTGTGTGATGCAGTACACGTAGTTTTATCGCTAACAGTGTTTCATACCAGCCTGCGGGATACAGTTCATGTAACTGTAAGGCTAACCATGTGTTATACTGGCCTGTGGGATGCAGTAGCACTAACCATATGTTATACTGGCCTGTGGGATGCAGTACATGTAACTTTAAGGCTAACCATGTGTTATACTGGCCTGTGGGATACAGTAGCACTAACCGTGTGTTATACCGGGCTGTTGGATGCAGTACATGTAGCTGTAAGGCTAACCGTGTCATACCAGCCTGCGGGTTAAAGTAGCACTAACCGTGTGTTATACCGGCCTGTGGGATGCAGCAGCACTAACCATATGTTATACCGGCCTGTGGGATGCAGTACATGTAGCTGTAAGGCTAACCGTGTGTTATACTGGCATGTGGGATACAGTAGCACTAACCATGTGTTCTACCAGCCTGCGGGTTAAAGTAGCATTAACCGTGTGTTATACTGGCCTGTGGGATGCAGTAGCACTAACCATGTGTTATACCGGCCTGTGGGATACAGTACACATAACTGTGCACTACATGTGTGTTGCTCTGTAATATAATATATTTTGAGACTAAGGAAGTAGGTTAAGATCAGTGGATTTTATATAGTAGGAAAGTCAAATTTACCAAGCGTGTATCCACATCCTGACTCCTTCATACTGCTCCCTCCTTCTCTTGCCCAAACCACCCCCGCCCTGATGCCAAGGCTGAGATCACAAAGGCATTAGAAGGAAATTAGACCATCTGCTAATCACTGTGTCCTGGAGTAAACCTGCCAAAGTCTCTGGGGAGCAGCAAAAAAATGGAAATAATTTATAGATTTCCCGAAGGAGTAACTGATGCCGAACAGGGAGAGACTGGAGGTATATTGCATCAGGGAGGGATCTGTGGCTATTACTGCACCCTGAAGCCTCTGACAGTTCAACTAACAGACGTATATCTGCAGCCACAGGTGCAGGGGGTGGCATTTCTGTAGGCACACAGCTGAAGTGGGAGTAAAAAGGTAATAATTGGACAGAATGAGTGTGAATAAAAGGTTTGTAATTCGGATTAGTTTATAATTCTAACATAATGCATAAATCTCAGCAATTCCCCAGGAGTGGCTCGCTGACCATCATAAACTGGGCTTGTAATTGGGTCAGTAGAGTTTGGTACCTTGGAAGGATCCAGTAGAGCAGCAGTTAATCTACCCAGTAAATTAAGCAAGCACAGATCCACACATCCATCATGTGACTGTAGAATCAGGGCTATGATTGGTCAGGATCCAGACTGTTTTTGTCACGTTAGCACTGAGTAGGTAATGGCTACAGATGCACCAAATCCTATATCCAGTCTTTGACTGTCATGTGATTTCTAATGCAACCAATCAGATATTTTACCTATAATCACTACACATTAGGGATTTGTTTATATCTGGCATTAGGCCATATTCTCCTGGTAAGGAGCAGATATCATACCATTCTGAGTGCCCCATAATCAATATGACAACTTGCCCACATTGTATTGGCTATAGTCTCTCAGGAAAGGTAGAGAGCCAGTCCTGTGGATTTCCCGATTTCAATGAAATTGGTTAAGGAGAAAGAGATAAAAAGAAGAACTTACGAGAGAGTGAGTGGGTACCTTTGGGAAGGTATTCAAAGAGCAGAGAACTCTCCTCTCCCAAAACATCTGCTTTTAAGGATAAGAGGCTGTTCTTGCTCAGTAGTGCACTGCGCAGGTTGGTGACGCTGGTTATCTGTGGATGGTTATCATTCTTCTCTAGCCCCATGGTGTGTGAGAGGTAAGTAGCTTCCCCTCCTTGCAGAGACTCCTCGCCTTGTGAGTAGATATCTACTCGCTCTTCCCGACTGTCAGAACTTCCCGGCTCAATAACAGTCACATCATCACCTGAAAGAAGGAGAGAGAGAGAGTGGAAATGTCAGCCAGAAAGGTCATAATGGTGGTGAGCGACACAGAGGGGCAAAGGAAATACACACAGACATAAAAATTCATCCAAACTGAAACCCTAGGAGATGTATCAAATGTGGATCGTGTATTTCGTTAATACTGTAACCAAAAGGAGCACAAACCCTCGCTGTAATGAGATTTCACATTTGCGCAATATTTAGCTAAGCGCAGGAATTATGCGACTTTTCAGTCCACACTGGCTATGGACTACTCCTCAAAAAGCACCCTCTTTAAAGTACACCTGCCACCTCAAAACTAATAATAATAATTTAGGTTGTACTAATGAAATAAACATTTTTATAAATATATCTGTATTTTTAAAAATCTGAGGAGGAGCTATAATGTCAATCATCGTTTATCCCCACCCACCTGACGTGAAAGAAAAGTCAGGCTGACAGGGAAGATGACAGAAACGCTGTATAAAAGGTACATTTAATACATATATATTTACAAAACATTGATTTCATATTTATTATGACAGGTGCACTTTAAAAGACAACAACAAACCCCTGTGTTAGTGGGACAAAAATTATTTCCACAGCCAACAACATAAACTAAGACCACTGTACCTGCAAGGGCTGCCCCCAGGGAAACGCAAGGGCTGCCCCCAGGGGAAGGTCACCTTTGGAAAGAGTGCAATGATTAAAGTGCACCTGTCACCTCAAAACTCTAATACTAATTTAGGTTGTACTAATGAAATAAATGGTTATAGTAAATATAAATGTATTAAATGTACCTTTATACAGTGTTTCTCTCTGTCATCTTCCCTGTCAGCCTGACTTTTCTTTCTGAGTCGGGCTAAATGATGATTGACATTATGGCTCCTCCAATCAGATCCCTTATATCACAATCTAGCAGGGATCTGATTGGAGGAGCTATAATGTCAATCATCATTTAGCCGTGCCCAACCCGACTCGAGAAAGAAAAGTCGGACTGACTGGGAAGATGACAGAGAGAAACGCTGTATAAAGATTTTTTTAAGCTACAAATAAATTTACAAAAAATTTTTATTTCATTAGTACAACCTAAATTAGTATTAGTTTTTAGATGACAGGTGCCCTTTAATAATAACCTGTCTTCCATACACCAATCCGAATGTAAGCTGTGTGGGGCAGGGACAACATATTTGCTTATTATGTTTTTAAAGAAATCTGCATATTTGCCAGGATTCACACGTAGAACTGTGGTTGATAAACTCCTTGACCTTTTCTCTCCTTTTAAGTAAATTCGGTCAGGAAACAGATCCACAACTTTTAACTGGGGGCGCCGGTCTTTTTCACAGTCCCTTACAGACAAAAGGTTCATGCGCTGTAGAATATGGAGATTGTAGGGAAGGGATTTCTTTAGTACAATCTGATCACACAGTTTAATTAGGGCATCTAAAATCACTAATGAGGACTTTTCACTTGGGATACACAGACCTTTATAGATTCCCAAACCATCTCTGCCATTCTGCTTCCACATATCATTTACCTACAAATCACAGGTACAATAACTGAATCAGAGACTTCCTATGTCTCACATACAAAATAATAATAATATGATGCACCTTTATTTTACCCGTGTCTATGCCAGTGTGTTCTCTGTGCCTGGCACACATACAAGTCTATAGTTACAAAGCAACATGTGGGTGACAAGCTGGCAGTGCCCTGTGCCAGGAGAGAGACGACGGTATTGCTAATGAGTGCACTGCAGGATGTTTTACAAACAAGGTGAGCCAGGCTAATACAAAACATACATTTAATAGGGCTTGTACGGAATTGGCCTCTGCACCCTGTGATATGGGATAATGACCGAGTATACAACAGCACACATCACTGCAGAATGTGAACATTTATTAATGGGAGTAAGTGGCAGTCTGCATTACTGGGTAAAGAGCAGGGGCAGCAGGGAGTGAACCTCTTCTTCCATTTGGGGGAGGGGTACCTGGATCAATCCATACCAGCGGCTGACAGTCTCTCCAAGTCCAGTCTGTGCATTATGCAGATTCTCGGCATTACCATGGACAATACTGCTGCCTGTATGTGCAGAAGGGCTAATGGCACACTGGGGTCATGTTAACACATATGCAGCCTACATTATACACATGAACATTTACAAAGGAGACTAATGGCCATGGCCTTCTCAGCTTATAATGGTGTGATGTTCTGCATTTCCACAAAGAGGGGTGCCACGCATGATAACACATTACAATTCTTTTCCTTTTAGTATAATTTTACAAAATAGCAAGGAGCTCTGGGTTACCATTACTATTTACTAATTACTAAATCCTGTTGGCTCAATCCAAGAGATAAAAACACCTTTAACACAGCACAACTTGGCCATGGTGCAAAGGGTTCTGGGTAACGTTCATTTGGTGGACTGGAATAGTAGAAGAGTTCAGTGGGGAGAGTGTGGGAGGTGGAATGAGTGAAGTGAAATGATCCCTTCTTGTGCTGAACTTACTTTGCTTTTCCCATTCTCCATGACACTGGATATGGCTGGATGAAAGCTTCATTTGTTAATATTATCTCAGCATCCTGGACATTTTACATTGAACAATGTACAGCTCTAGGGGACAAGGACCAGCCAAGCAAAGGGAACAGTGCAAGAGAGGAGGCTGGTGGAGCAACATGAGATAGGAGGCCAAAATGGGCAACGTGAGAGAGGAGGCTGGGCAAGCAGCATGAGATAGAAGGCCAGGCAGGGAGTGTGAAAGAGGAGGGAGGGGCTTGACAACCAGTGCAAAAGAGGAGGCCAGAGTCTAGTGAGCAGTGTGAGATAGAACCTAGGTGAGCAGTAAAAAGAAAGGAGGCCAAGGTCTAACGAGCAGTGCGAGAGAGAAGCCAGAGGCCAGGCGAGCAGTAAAAAGAAAGGAGGACAGGGATTAGCAAGTCGACAAATAGAGAAGCTAGGGGCCTAGCGAGCATTGTGGGAGAGAAGCCAGGGGCCTAGCGAGAATTGTGGGAGAGAAGCCAGGGACCAAGCGAGCAGTAAGTTACAATGGTCAGCCATTCACTGGACCTGTTACTTTATATAAAAACAGATGACAAAATATTATTAGAAAGTAAATGCTTACAGCTCCCTTCTAGTCTAGGGGGATGGAGACAGACACCTGAGATAACAGCAGGGAGGAGCGGCAGGGTCAGAGGGGAAAAACTTCATTAACTAAAGCTGCCCCTCTGCCATACACACTCCCATTCTGGTTAAAACAAACAAATCAGTGGAAAAAAGTGTCTGACTGCCCTCAGGAATTGTCTCTCCTGCAGCCATGGATACCACGAAGCAAGCACATTATTATGTTTTATAGGATTGCACAGAGAAGGGGTACGTGCACCGTACAACCACTGAACAATGTAAACAAGGCTACACTTCTAGGGGTTCCAGAGTTTTTGCCTAACATCAAGGTTGCCAACTCTCAGTAAAAAAAAAAGTGTTAGAAAGCTCTTATAGGCAATCTCTGAGCCCCTTTTTGAATTTCAAATATTTATAATGTTCTATAGAAAAGTCTGGATGTCAAGGCTTGGTACCCCTTGCTCTGACTCGTACCCAGCAATCATGCTACAAAGCAGGGAGTAATTCTATTATTCTTGTGGAGTAATTATATTATTCTTGTGCAATGGCTACCAGCATTGATGTTCTACTACACATGACCCCTTGGACTACAGATTAGATGAAACCAGCTTTCCAGCCTTGGTTTTCACACAATGATTCAGCTTAGCCAGACGAGAGGCCTTTTATTCTAAACCATATGATGGTCCCACACAAACCTCTCTATGCGTATGTATAGGAAGATTCAGCAACACCTCTGACTCCATGTGACATGGAAACAGTTCCTCCAGGATGGGAATCTGACTGCTGGACACAACGGTGGATCAGGACTGGCATTATTACAGTAGGATTCATTATTCTCAATCTATGTCCTGGAGAGGCCAAGGTCCTACTATGTGATACCACATGTGGCAAAGCGGATCACAAAGCCCCCGATTGACTGAAGCACCAACAGCAAACTGTGCGCACTACTGCTACCATTTAGATAGTTCTTGGGCAGTGACAGTAGTGGGCAGGTGTCCAGCAAGTCCAGTGCAGTTTGTAGGCAGTTAATGCCGCAGACATTTCTCATATAAAACTGCCAGTGTAGCACATAACAGGGTTCAGATCAGCAGGAGACAATGCAGCCACCCAGTACTTAAATGTCGACACAAGATGTCTGTTGCCAAGTTGGACAGCCAGAGGGGTCACCCCACCCTCTATAAATAGGAAAATCAAAAACGGTAGATGTCCAAGTAGCTCCACAACAATATGGTTTACTGTGCCATCTTCACAAACAACTTCCCTTCATCAAAGCAACCACCCACAAGTCAGCAGAGGTGGCACTTAGCTGGAACAGGTGCCATTCGTAAGACTGAGGCCCTGGAATCAATCCCACGCAAGGCACCATCCTCATTATGTTAGTGTGATCCCCATATTATTATTTGCATGCCATTCCTTTAGGCCAAACTAACATTGTCAGTCCTGACAATTTTTATGTGAATTTTCTCAGAGGAGTGTCTGCCAGTGCAATATTTGTTCTTCTGTTAGGTCTGATCTGCAGAGCTAACAATTTTTGGAAACACAATACTGCCCAGGTGTTTGCTACAGTCCAGGAACCAGGAGGGTTAAAGCAGCTTAGACAGATACTGCTGTTACCATAGGGAGGAGAGGAGGAAGGAGGAGTGATAGGGAGGGGGGAAGGGGGGGGAGGTAAGCTATGGAGCCTGGGGAAATAGGAATGTAGGGTGGGGAAGGGAGGAAAAACACTCGCCCTTAAACCCTCTCACGCTGCCAGCGGCAGCAGTTATACATCCTACATTGTTACAGCCATATACCAGGGCGCATCATAAAACAAATTCTCAAAGTACTAAACCCTGCCTAGGGGCAAAGGCACAGAACACTTGGTACAGTTTTACCAACATCAGGTGTGATAATGATCGACACCCTGCGAGGAACCCCAAGCCAAGAATTGGAACCATGGAGCGAGAACTTTTCATTGCAGTCTGGAACATACCATGCACTAATTTTTAACCAATCATACAGCGTGGCTTTTTAACAATCACAAGATCAGCCCCAAGACAGTAACATAGGACCTCTGGCTCCAGCTAGTACATACTAAGCATTATCCACCTCTGGTTACTAGGGTAACAAAGGTCAATTTAGAATTGCTGCCCAAGGAATACCGAGGTATATCCCAGGCTTACTTTCCCAACTGGATTCCATGTTACTATGGTTACTGGTCAATCTGGGCCATACCATTCCCTAATTTCTTGTGAAAGATCAGACTCACACTGTCCCATCTTGCTTCCTGCTCAGGAGAGCCCTATCTATATATCCCAAGCTTTCTTCGCCTGCTGGGTTCCATGTTTCCGTGGTGGTTACTGGCCCATCTGGGTAGTATCATTTACTAACAGTCTGAAAAATAACAGACTAATACTGACACATCTTACACATGAATCAGGGGAGCCCTGTGTATACGACAGGCTTACTTCCCCTACTGGATTCCATGTTTCTGTGGTTTTTGGTCTACCTGGGCCATACCATGCCCTGAGAAAGATTAGACTGAAACTGCACCATTTTACTTCCTGCCCGAGGTAGCCCTGTGTATACCCCAGGCTTACTTCCCCTACTGGATTTCTATGGTTATTGGTCTATCTGGGCAATACCATTCCCCAAGTTCCTGAGAAAGATCAGACTGAAACTGCACCATTTTACTTCCTTGCCGGTGGGCTGTGTATATCCCAGGCTTACTTCCCCTACTGGATTCCATGTTTCTATGTTTATTGGTCCATACAGAGGTAGTAGAGTTATGCACCGTGTAAGCCATAGATTTAAGCAAAGACAAGAGAGTATACGTGAGATCACCTATACTCTCTTGTCTTTGCTTGGCCCATCCAGGATACTCTCCATCACCCAGCTACTCAAACTCCTTTGCCCCTATAATGGAAATGGATGCAGAACATCAAATGTTTCTTTCCAGGGATTACAGTAATCCTGAGCTGGACTCCACAGATATATATCCCCTGAGAATAAACAATGGACCTGTACACAACTTTCACTGATGACAAATACAAAACAACCTTTGCTTTCCAGAAATGAACCAGCTTTGGTTTCATAGATGCCATATTATAACTATAACCATGCTTCAGACTAAAGTTATTTATCAGAGGTGTCTTTCATGCATAGTAGATAATCCTAAAACCATAGACCTTACAATGAAAACCTGATGGCATATACTGTATATTGATAGCCATCTCTTTTATACTTGATGAAGCATTGGTTTAGGGCAGAGGTCAGCAACCTTTTTGGCTGAGAGAGCCATATACGTGCGGCTCTGCTCAGCCCTTTTGAATCCGGAGCCGCTAACGTCATATGTGATGTCACATAGATGACGTCAGTGGCTCTGAATTGGCTAGCAACCTGGAAGCTGATGATGTCAGCGGCTCTGGATTGGCTAGCAACCTGGAAGCTGGTGATGTCAGCAGCTCCAGATTGGCTAGCAACCCAGAAGTGCTGAGAGAGCTTTGCCTCTACAGCGCTTGCCAGCGATTAGCCGGCAGACTGTAAGGAGTGGTGCTTGCATGTGAGCAATGTTAGTTACAGTCAAAGAGCCAGATGCAGCCATCAAAAGAGCCACATCTGGCTCAAGAGCCATAGGTTGCAGACCCCTGGTTTAGGGTGTTCCCTTAATGTTTGGTGGCTAAGGTGCAAAAACTTGGTGAATTAAAGTTAGCTAAACCTGCTAAGCCCAGAAATTAACTACTGTATCTGGTTTACTAAACTGTTCTGCAGTCCCTTTAGGGGGAATGCAATAAATATTATTCCGGCAGGAGCAAGCTAGATCCTTTAAAATGCCTTTTACAATGAATGGGATCTCATGTTTCTGATTAAACACTCTTGTGGACGCTATAGCTCCATGGGAAGCTTGAACTAAAAACACAAACAATGGAATTTGAACAAGGCTGTGGTGTCTATTCTCACTTTGCTGAAACAGAATAAAGGGATTTTCAAGTCATAAGACCAAATGCATGCAGCAAGAGTAGATGGCAGCAATCCTTTTAAAATATTTACTGAGATTTTTTTTTTTTTAATTGAAATCAGTTTTTATTTTGGTTTGGATTTCTTAATAACCACCTGTGCACCAAACATGGATGCTGTAGATAAGAACTCCTCCACCCTGATGCAAGAATCATTCATAGCAAAGTTCCCTCATATAACAGGCAAACCAATCACATTTCCAAGCCTATGGGCATGTATATTTTTATTTATAAAGCGCCACAAGGTTACGCAGCGCTGTACAATCCAGTAATAATACAGAGAAGGGTGAAGTGCAGAACTAAGAAAAAGTGAAGTAAATTACAAACATATAGTCAAGTAAATACATCACTCCAAGTGCCTGGCCATGACTGAAACAAGAGGATGGAGCAGCAGTTCTCAACCTTGTTGAGACCTCGACCCCAGATACTGATGTCACGTGATGACGTCTGGGTCCGACGTCATAACATTGCCAGTTATGTGATGACGTTTGGGCGCAACGTCACTGCACAGGAACCCTTATATAAAGGGACCTGCGCTTTCTTCCAGCTTCACAGCGTGTTAGCGACCCCTGTGAGAGCGTCATTCAAACCACAAAGGGATTGTGACCCACAGGTTGAGAGGTCCCTGCCCCATAGAGCTTACAATCTAAGTAGGAGGAAGACTTAAACATATAGGAGGGTAACAAGTGCAGTTGGATAAAGTGACAGTTCATTTGGCTATAGGTGCCAATTAAATAAGAAAATAATTATAGATTTTGAATATAATTGCATGAATATTAAAATAGACATGAAAACCAGTGCTAGGTAAGATTATAATTGAGGGTATGGGTGTTATTAAAGCGCACCTGTCAGCTCAGGATTATTATAGTTTTACATGACTTTATAATAAAAATAAAGTAATTAGGAACCAAAAAAAAAGTTTGCATGTTGAAATTATACCTACTTGAATCTTGTCCCGATTTGAAAGCATAGAAGCTGCCATTTTTTCTGACCTGCCACTCAAACACTGTAGAAACGCCTCCTAACAAGCAGTACTCGTGCACTAGCATTGTAAGATAAGGAGTTGGGTTACAGTACCTGGAGCCAGATTCTACTGCACAGTGATGACTCATCCACTGCTGACAGCTAAAACTGCCCTGAGGAGATATATATATATATTATATATATATATATATATATATATAT
>WMED01023538.1:0-11424 GCA_019650415.1 Pipa parva
ATGCACTGGAAGGAATGGCTGCACTCATCACAGATCTGCTAGAGAAAACAGGATTAAAGAGGTTTGCTCGCTACAAAAATTAGCTTTCAACATAAAGGGACTGTTTAAAAGACAATTTGTAAATATTTTGGTCAGTAGATTTTATTTCATTCATGAACTATAGACCGTTCAGTAGGTCTCTCACTGCACACAGGCTTATATGGTAACCTGCATACCAGAAAGACTGTTATCTGATTAGCTGAGATGAGTAACCTCACCCCCATGGAATGATGGGATGATAAAAAACTTAAATTTAGTTATCTCTTAAACATCCGGTATGTATGAGGGAGTAGGAGTTAGGAGAAATTGAAGAGTCGGCGTCAGGGCTTTGGCTTACCGACTCCACAGCCCTGGAAAAAATTAAAAAACAACAGTTAAAATACTTACCTTATACTGAGCCAGTTGATTGCAGTCACAGCATGAGCTGTGCTGTAATTAGACTGCTCCTGATGCTTCCCCAAACACTTACTGCACAGCTCCTTCTTCTCCATCCCTGGCCTCATACATCATCACACTCATTGCGGGGAGCGTTCTCATTGGCCCCCGCAATGAACGTGATGATGATTTAAGCCTTGAAACACACGGGGTGGGAGGAGCTGTGGTGCTGGCTGCTAGTCAGCCAGCGCTGGGAAGAAGCGTCGGGAGCCGGCTAATTACAGTATAGCTCATGCTGTGACTAATCAACTGCTTCTGTATAAGATAAGTATTTTAACTGTTGTTCTTTATTTTTTCACTTTAGTTATCCTTTAATGCCACCATGCATCTGAACTGATGACTAATCAGCACTGCAGAATTTTAATTTCATATGGTTCTGCTCTAAATTGGATTACCTGGTAACAATAGGTTCGTAAACATTCCTTTAAGAAAAGGTAAACATTAAACTTAATATTTCCAAGTGTGCAAAAGGTAGCAGCCCCGTCACTACAATAGCCTTAAAATATAGCCTTGACAAAAGTCAATCTTGTTTTTGTTTTGTTTTTTTTTTGTTACCTGAAGCAGCGCAGCGTGCATAAACAAGAAAAACATGATTGTAGGTAGCTTTCAAAAATCTTTAGAATTGTGAAAATATCCCACAGGTGTCAGTGTCACTTTATAGAGGAAACCGTTTTTGGATCTAGCAGTGAAAGATTTGAACCTTAAGAAAGACTTGCATGTCTTTGTTCCAGGCTGCCTACTGAGTGAAGCTACAGCTGCTATTCATCTGTGTGTTATTGACATGTCGATACAGTTTCCATATCTTTTTCCTTTACCATATACGTACATACGTAAAAGTGGTGAGCAGTAAAAGGTGAATCGGGATGTCAAGATTGCAGTTATATCTTCACAAAAGAGGATAGGATGACTGGGACAATGACAGGTTCATTTTTTTAATTTTGGTATCTCAGCTCCCACAGTCTAGATTCTAAGGTGCCATTAGTTCTTTTTTTCAAAGTGGAGCTTTGATTCCTTACTGTGCATCATCATTTATGATTGTATTCTTAGTTTGGGGCTTCAATGTATATAGTATATAACCAGTGCACCTATCAAAGAAGTTCAACTTACCAGATTTTTAGCTGCTAAATTTTTCTTTATAGCAAGTCTTGTGGTATACTGTTGTGTCTAGGCAGTGGATGCACACTTTACCTATAACTTATAAACCATAGTTTTAATTAGGAATTTGGTGGCCATATGATTTATTTTCTAAAAGTGACATAACTTTTTGGCGGTGGTTGATATTCTTAATTATATGTAGGCGGAAGCCTGTGTATTCAACAATCCTTGCACTTCTTAAAAATTCATTCCCTGCTTGGTGAAGTTTGGGGATTGAAGCGGTTCCTTTCTACAGTTGCAAATTACTTGTGCAAAATTGGAGAATTTGGGGAGTATTTTGTATGTTTTTAATATATTTATTTGACTAACTATTTACTATAGATTCAATGTAAATATTTGCTTTTTTTTAAGCTTAGAAGTGTATGTATATCTTTAGAACACAGTTCATGGGTTGTGTATGTGTTGCTTGTCTACAATATGTTTCTGCAGATAAGAAACATGTCTTCTGAAGTTGGATCTGATACACTGAATACAGAGGACTCTGAGAGAGTAGAAGGATCAGAGGAAAAACTAACTGAAGATGCTGCAAATGGAAGCGGAGAAGAAAATGAAGAGGAAGATGACGAAGAGGAGGAAGATGCAAAAAAGGGTATATAAATTACACATAAGCACATAGGCTGTGATATGATGATTTGGATTAAGATAATGAGTTGAAACTTTGAAGCACATTACTCTAAAGTAGCTATCCAATTATATATACATAAAACAATGACAAACTGTTTACTGGGAAACGTAATGCCGATCCAAAAGAATGTAGTAAAAAGGTTTCATATACTTGAGGAAGAGGTGATAGTCCCCAAAACAAATTTGTGAGTTTATATGTGTGGATTGTGTGAGAGGTAAATACTACAATTCTCCTCTATTCTTCCCCAATTGTCCATACTAAATAGATTCCATTTTATATAATAAAAAAAGGAAAGAAAATGTCTCTTTAAGAGCCTTTTATTCAGTGCCAGTTTCCTATAGCGCTTACCTCAATCATGGTTCTTTCTATCTGCCTGGTGAAAGCATTTTTCTTCAGGCTTTACGCTATATTGAAAAATGGAGCTAGCTTTGGTTTTCCATAATATACCACTTCTACGCCATCCTCAGGAAGCTGATCGGTGTTTTCTTCCTCCCTTGAGGTTCTGCTGATCAGTATCCATCTTGCAAATCGCTTCCTACTCTTCTCTATGTTGCAGCTGCTCTGTAGGATTGGTAACTGGTGGGACTAGAAATTTTTCTGATAAACTGCTCTCAGCTAATCAGGATTGCTGCTTCAGAGGATCTGCAGGGATTCAGACATTTTCCTCCCTAATCCCTTGCCTTCTCCTGAGATTCCTTGGCTGCGGTAATAGTATTGATGCTTAATATATTCTTACACCGATTGTGACATTCGTAAAGAGACGGCACACTTTTTCTAATATATTTTTATCTATTTTTGTGAAGTTTTCTTAATTCTTAGAGACAGTGCTAGCTTAATCTAATTGTTATGCTTTAGTAAATTACAACCCTGTAGCTCTGTATTACACAGATTGTTGTACCAGCTATAACATTGCAGACACAAAGGAGGGTTCTTCTGCAAAGTCTTTTAAAAAGACAACAATTAGTTACTTTGTTTGCACAAAATGCTCAGGAAAATTTAAATAGTCTTGCACATCAAATGCACACCATATAAAAAAACCTGTTTCCATCCATCCTTGACAGGATCCTCTTTTACATCAGAATACTTGATGCGCTTGGGCAACCTCATTTATTAAATCTTTAGCAGACTTACAGGGACTTCCTCATCTTTTTTCCTCCACGGAAAAAATATTGGAGAAGCTTTCTGAGTCCTCTTCCCCCAATTATAAAAGACTTACTGCCTCTTGAGAAGAAGACTTTGTCATATTCTGACACTTCCTCATTAGAAGAGGAAGGTCTTGGAAACAGCGGATTAGGCATTTCATCCCTCTGATGAGTTTGAGGAGCAGCCCCCCGCAAGACGCACACAAAAATTTGGATGACTTTTAATTAAGGAGGATCTTGAGGTTCTGGATCTTAAAGGTCCCCAGTCCTCATCTAAAAGAAACAAAACCCGCTTTAATCAGATAAAAAATCTTTATTTTACCCCTCTCATGAGCAGCTTCAAGTGCTGGTGACAGACCAATGGAAAAACCTGGACAAAAATTGTAATTGCCTGAAAATTTTTGCAAAGTTGTATCCTTTTTCACAGGATCAAATTGACCTATGGTCTTCTGATGTTGATGTCCCTTTTTCCAGGCTAGCTAAGAATATAGCTTTGCTGGTTCCAGATGCTTTTGTGTTTAAAGACCCAACTGATAAAAAATTGGAATGGTTTCTGAAATTCTAGCCTCTGCATGGGTTAGTAGAGCTACGGAAGCATGGTCATAACATCTGATCCAGGGCATATAGGATTGAGAACCCATCCTGCAACCAAGCCCTCTGCAGAGAAACCAGGGCTGTGGAGTCTGTCGTTATAAAATGGGCCGACTCCCCAAATATATAATAAATTGGTACAGTTAGTTCATTGCAGTATATGCTGAATATATTTTCATAAGAATTTGGGAAAATAATGAAATGTCCTGTAAAGGTCTGTTCTATTCTTTATATAAGGATCTAGGCTCTTAATTGAAATGAATGTGTGCTGTACTTTATGTACATGCTCAGCAGTGAAGCTCCTTGCTACAGATCAGAGGAAAAAGCACTGGAAGGAATGGCTGCACTAATCATAGATCTGCTAGAGAAAACAGGATTAAAGAAGTTTGCTCACTACAAAAATTAGCTTTCAACGTTTTTGTTGAAAACTGTTTTTTTCCCACTTAATGCAGCGTTTTGCATATTTTCAAATTTGTATCCAATAAATATATATTGTTGTACCTAAATAGTTTGATTATTGTATCATAAGAATGATAATTTAAGCTTTTGATCTCTTAAACATGTGGCATGTATGAGGGAGTCGGAGTTGGAGTCGGAGCTTTGGCTTACCAACTCCACAGCAGAGAAACAGCAGTCAGCATGACTAATCTGCTTCACTCACCCCAGATCACATGGTGATGTTAGAAATTTCCCTTGTTTGTCCAGGGTTGCTTGCTGCAGGTGTTTGAGGCGTGGATTGCATCGGCGGGGCTGCACCTACGGCACCTCCGTTTGAGCCTGGGTTTGTGGGCCTGTGTTTTCAAATGAGTTGTCCAATATGATAGTGCTGATTAGCCTGCATGCTTGGTAATTTGTTACACAGGTGCTTCATGTTTGTCGTCATCCAGGCCTTTAACCAGGATGTAATTTCCTCTAGTCTTTGCCCATGCTGGTTTTCCTGTCGTGAAGTCCTGCTGAAGCTGTTGTTTATCTGTGTTATTGACCTTGGCTCGTTTTGACCTTGCTGTTTTTCTGGTATCCCTGACCTTTGGCTTCGTCTGTGTTTTTCTGCTCCATTGGTTTTCCTGGTCTGGCTCTCCTGTCTCCGCCTTGTTATCCTGGTATCTCGATCCTGCTGCATTCCCGCTACTCCGTGACAGTCTCTTCATGATTCATGGGGGTTTGTGCAAGGGAAAGGCAACTTCTAAAGCTTTGCTAGCCCACAGGGATCAAGGAGACTATTTGAAGGGCATATATAGCAAAGGGCAAGACTCCTCCCTTCGATATTAAGGCCCACTCCTCCAGGGTGGTGAGTACTTTCTGGGCTTTGAGAAATCTGGTGTCTGTATAACAGCTGTGCAAGGCGGCCAGCTGGTATTCTTTGCATACCATCACTAAGTTCTACAAAATTAATGCCTTTGCTTCTGAAAAATCATCCTTTGGACATAAAGTCCTTCAGTCTTATTAGTCCAGACCTAGTCTGTTCCATATGAATCAACCCTCTTGGTACACTGTGGGACGTCCCAATGTTCCTGTGTCCCCCACGACGTAAGAGAAAAAGAGATTTTATGTGAATTTCATCGATATACTTTTGTTTTAATCTTTACTGATAGCAGCTATGTTGTTCAACAGACTTCTCAAATTCCCATTGTTTTGTATGGTGCCTTTAGATAAATACTTAGGAAGTGAGCCTGAAAGCTAAATATCATACTCCTCATTCAGTTTCCATTAGAAAAAAAACAAAGGTTTCTTTTACAGTGATTTGTTTGTCTGCTTTCCTTGGTAATGACAGCAATAAATGGAAAATAGATGTGTATATTTTTTTTAATGGTAAATATTTATAATTTTAGATTTGAAATAAATACATAATCTACCATAAAATTACAATAATTCTTCAGACTTGCACATGTGAAAATTGTGTTGTACAATTGGGGCAAGCAGGTGCTAGTATTGCAAATGAAGAGCTGATGATTTTAATGAATGTTTGATGATCTAGTATTAGTCTAGTCTAGAGGACTATTTTGAAATACTAAAACTACAGATAAACAGGAGGTTAGTCAGGGATGAAACCTCCTTCAAGGGGTTGTCTATGGCAGTTTGAAGGCTTTGTTATACAGTATCAAAATATTTTTCTGGTTTGTATTTTGAAAGCTCAATTTTGTAAGTGAATATTTGCATGATGGGATGTGGCCAGTTAGGCATCCTAGGCATTCTGTGCCTATATAATCCTGAGATGTGTCACTGGTAACATATGTCCTAACCCCAAACTCTTTGGGGCATGGTTCCAATTGTACTCGTATACATTTATTAATTGCATTTCACTAAAGTTGCACATATTACTATGTTTAAACTGAAGAATAAAAGATCATAATTGTTTTTTACATTTTTGCAGAAAAAAGTCTAATTGTAGAGGGGAAAAGGGAGAAGAAGAAAGTAGAGAGATTAACTTTAGAAATGACTGTAGTTAAGAAGGAACCCCTGCTAACAGAAGGTAAGATGGTTTTTTGTATGGAAATTGTTTTCTGAGTTGGTGGTTTATTGCAAACTCTACTGCCTCGGGTATTTTTCTGCTGCAGCAGAACATATTTTCCACTCTTGTGCTATGAAATATATTTTGGTCTATTTTAAAAGTACAGTAATACAAAAACATTTATTTTGTATTTATATTTGTCCTTTTTTATGCATCCAATAATTTTGAAGTGCATTAGATTTATTTTTATAATACCTTTCCTTTGGACTTTCTTTGGTGCTTTGGGATTATGGATTATCTAGAGTTCCATTAAATATAATGGGACTGTAACAACAAAAATTGGCTGCAGTCCACAAAAGGAAGAAATAGCAAAAAGCAATGAAAATTAATATGTTAACTTAAATATATAAGTATTGTGAGAATTGTTCCTTCTGGTGTTTCTGATCTGTTAAAGTGGACCTATTGGGTGCACTTAAAGGAGAACTATAGTCAGATTACATCTTTACATATTGTACCTTAATGAGAAGCGTTTCTCCCAAGTAGATGTTTCATCTGAAGCAGAATGATTGAATAGTCAGAACTGATGAACTCCTGCACCAGGTAATGTGTGTGTGATGTGTTCTGGCCAGTTTTCCGTAAACGGGTACCCTCCCCTTGAAATTTTTGCCCTACTTACTACTTAACGCCTGCGCACAAGTTAGCTTTTCTCTGTAATCTGCATTTCAGGAATGTAAACAAAGCATGGCTAATGAGGCCAAAATGTCAGCACACTACTTAACCAATAGCAGTCAGGCAGCTGTTCTCATGTATAGCAGTTATGTCACACACATTTCCTGGTGCGGGTGTTTATTAGTGCTGCCTAATCAATTATTGTGCTTCGCATGAAACATCTACTGGGGAAAAAACCCTCTCACTAAGGTATAGTACTGCATATGTAAATATGTAATTTTGCTATAGTTCTGCTTTAACAGACTTTTTTTACGATGCAGGAAGTTGTCTTAACTGAATGCTAAAAGCAGCAGTACAAGTGTTTATTCATGCCTTGTTTATTAATTCTGTGTGTAACAACAAAGTTTTACTCGTTATTCATGGATTTGAAGCTGCTTCATATTTTTTTCCTTTCCTCTTCAGCATCTGTTCAATTCATATTTTATTGTGAGATTTCTTTCCATGGCTGCTGTTTTTTGAAAGAACTAGCACGGCTGACCAGACTTTGTTTATACTTTTTTTCTTTTTTTTTTGCTTATACCAATGCATTGAGAAGCTGGAATTCATTCTGTTTAGTGTAATGTTACATTTACTTTCTGCTCATTGTCATGATAGTGTTTTTAGATGTTTTCTACCTGCTCAGACTTTGCCAAAAACTGATAGTACAGGGAAGGAAATAGGATTGAAAAGGTAGTGAGAGGATCCACAAGCCTATATCCTTATATCCTTGTACTGTGTACTATCTTTAGGTGAGAAACCTCTTTACCAGTGTTTTTGTATCCCCATATGACTGAGAGGGCTTTAACTGGAAGTTATAAATCCTTTTTATTTTCCTGTTTGTAAATATGGAGCATAAAATTATCTGCTTTTTATTAGGAAAGGGACAGAAGCTATACGACATCGAAAGAATTCAATTCTTCCTGAGGAAAAAGAAATGTGAAGAGCTTCGGCCCCTGCATAGACTCCTTTTTAACAGACTGGGCACGGTAAGAGCATGTTTAAAATTAAACAAAGTTGTATTAAAATAAATGATGTCCTCTAAGCCAGGGCTGTGGTGTTAGTCATTATAAGATGGAACAAATTGGACTCCAAAAATATATATAGTAAATTGGGTACAGTTAGTTCAATACAGTACGTGCTAAATATTTTTGGGAAAATTATGAAATGTCCTATAAATGTCTGTGCTATTCCTGATCTAAGGATCTAGGCTTTTAGCTGAGATGAATGTGTGCTGCACCTTATGTACATTCTCTGTCTAGTGAAGCTAGAGATCAGTGTCCGAGTTAGGGAAATTGAGTCTGAGGTTTGACTTACCAACTCAACAGCCCTACTCTAAACCAGTGTACAAAGCTACTTTGCTTTATATCCAAATATCGGATGTTCCTTAATCAGTTTGACTTGACAACTTAAAAAAAAACTCTGTAAAATGACCAGGGAGTTTTCCTTTTATCATGTAAACATTTACTTGATTTTTTGCTGACTTGATTCTTAAACTGACCTGACTAGTTGACTTCAGGAGTGACTCCTTTTCCAACACCAAAGACAATGGAGTTGCTTCATAAGTTTGGTGGTGTACTACTTTACACTCTTTTGTTGGATTTCATCTTCTGATATATGGCATAGCAGTGGAATACATTTAATACATCATTTTATTCTCCAAAACTGTATAGATAAATTTGGTGAAGAAGAATATTGGTCAATTCAATGGATTCCCTTTTGAGAAAGGAAGTGAGCAATACAAAAAAAAAGAAGACCTGCTTAAGAAGTAAGTACCATAAGTTTTGATTTTATATATAATAGATATCGTGAGGGTTGGTGGAATTCATGTCTACGGTGGGTGACCTTTACCTGTACAGTGTAATTTTATGGAAATAAAAGTTTACATTTCCTTTCTTTCTCTCCCTCCCAGTACCTGAAGTGGTTAGCTGTGGTAAATAGTTCATACTTTATATACCCTTTATGACTGGATTACACTGTGGTAACTTTTTGTGCAACTCTGCTACAAAAATTCACTTTTGCAACTTATTACCTCTTATTACATGGTTTACACTGGAAAGTATCTACTGCTTAAAGGAGAACTGTAGCCTGAAATGCATTTAATCTTGTAACAATGTGCCTTATGTATAGAGTTTAGGATGATCCAGCCCTATCGCACTTATGATCTGTGCCCCCAGAGTTGTAACTGGAGGCAGACATCTTTATAATCTTAGCCAGCCTTCACCCTTAGCCAATGGCTCAACACGTGCTCAGTGTGCACTTCTTAGGGATGAAGGAAAAATAGGCTGACTAGAAATTCAGTGTAAACCTGTTACATTGATGTATGTTTAATTTTATTTATAAAGCGCCAAAAATTTACACTGCGCTGTACAATTCAGCAATACAAATTAGTACAGACGTGGGAAAAGTGCCTTATAAAATATCACAAGGATGCTTCACTTTAAGTGCCAGGTGGTGGTTGACACAAGTGGTTGGAGGTCCCTGCCACGTAGAGCTTACGATTTCATTACTGAAACATTTAACTCTCTTAATGCATTAAGCACATGTGCATTAGTGTTTGGGTCACTTATACTAATGTATACTGAAACTTAGAACAGTACAATGAAATGGGTTAGTTAAGCATTTTTACTTTTTAATTTAAAGGGAGATGCAAACTAAACTACAAATACTGCAGAATTACATATAATATGTGATATATTAATCAAATCTGTTTAATATGCGGTCATGCAATCAACCATAAAACCAATTTTCTGTCAGCCTAACAACATGGAAAATTTATAAATGTTTGGTGTTAAAAGGAGAGTGTTGTGAATAAAATCCCTTTAAAACTGGCTACATACTGTAAAATGCAGAGTCTGCTAGTTATTTTATGTAATGTAGTTCCATATACAGTAAGATAGCTCACAAGGCAATATATAATTTAAAATATATTTGAAAAACCCTAAAAATAAAGATATATTTAATGGGCTTGTGGAAATCTATAAAAAAAAGAAAAAAAGAAACCACATACTGCATTTTCCATAAACTGCAGGTAAATCTTGAGGATTTTACTGTGTTGAAGGGGACAGAAGCTACACATAAATTAGAAATTCAGCACTTGGGAGAACCCTATCAGCTTGTCTCCCTGACTTTTTAATTGGTGCTTTAAAGAACAATTTAAACCTGAACAAAGAATACAATATCTAGAAAAGTGAGGAATTAAGCATTTTACCATTTTTACATCGAATCTCACCAAATAAACCAGATGAATGTCCACAATGCAATGAAGCACCAGCAATATTCTTGCACATGGCTTGGAAATATCTAAAAATAATAGATTTCTGGAAAAAATAACTGAAGTGTTATCACAAATACTATCCGAAAATATACCAATGGATCCAGAAATAATATTATTAAATGTTTAAATTAATAGCAGAATAGTAACAAGAACTTTCCTAGCACATATATTAATAGCTGCAAAAAAAAAAACCTCATAGCCATGAACTAGAAATCAACACAACCTCCAACAATAGAATCATGGCAACAACAAGTAGAAAAAATTATTCCAGTGCACAAAATTATATACAAACAAAGAGGTTATCCAAACAAGTTTATACAAGTACGGGAACCATACAAACCACAATATTATAATATGAAACTAGAAAACTATGAAAAAGATAATATAATAACTGAAATATATATACCTCTGTTCCTCATTAAAATATTAGTTAAGTTAAATGTTAATGTGTTATATACTGTGAAATATAAAACAATGGAAATGCAATAAGAAAAATCACATGTTAAGAGTTTTATGTGTGAGTTTGTTTTTTTATCATATAAAAGAATGTGAAACAAAAGATACCGATTTGTTACAAACATGTCATTTAAAAGAAAAATAAACAGAATTTGAAAAAAAAAAAGTATTTTACCAATTGGATGGCAGAAAGTAAAATGCCTTTTCTCTGAAATTGTTATTTATTATAAGTATTCAGTTTTAAAGAGATCACTTGATTAGTCATTCAAAGGTCAAAACTGTTATACTGCATATAGCTGAGGATCCCAGTCAGGGCCGGTCCTGGCTAGATTTGCGCCCTGGGCGAACCACCCCTTGGGCGCCCCCGCTGACATCGTGCAATCAAACTGTTTGACTCAAACAAGGGGGCTCACGCACCTGTCATTACGTTTGTGCGCAACATGCAAAAAACAAAATTCATAAATTACGTTAAAAAAAATTAATATTTTCACTTAAATTTGTCACTATTTTTATCAGAAAAAGTATGGTTTCTTGGTAAAACTATACTGTT
>WMED01023539.1:0-11424 GCA_019650415.1 Pipa parva
AAAGCTTGCATTTACCATCTATTTCGTTAGCCAATAAAAGGTATCACCTGTACTCTCTTTGCTTAAATCTATGGCTAACATGGTGCACAACTCTACTACCTTGTGTAGGGATTCACTCAAGTGCAGAAGCAGCCTTAAGGGTTTAACACACCACAAACAACGTGTTTCTTTCGTATTCCAATGTTTATTAATGGAAAGACAAACTTAACACAGCCTTTCTTTGGCAAAACTACAGTCACTTCAAAAACAGCAATTTCCACAGAAAAAACTCCATGGTAAAAAACACAGTGAGTAACTGCCCCTATACAGGATTGGTTAACAAAACAGAATATCTTCCCTTCTCGTGGGTTGTTTCCACGAGAATTAGTTGTTTAGCAGAGCCTTTCACCATTAGTCCCAGTTTTCTCTCACAAGGATCTTCAGCCTCTGCTACAGAAATCACTTCCTGAATTCCAACTCCACCTCCAACTGCCTCTCCCAGCTGCCTTTTAATCAGACTCTAACCTGCAGCTGGGGTGACTTACAAAATCTGGACTGAACTCCAGCAATATATCTGTATAATTGGCCAGAAAATACAACACCCTCACACTTGCTAACACATGAACACATGTTCTTTTTTTAATTATGAGCTACCAACATGCCCCATGCCAAGATAATGTCAACTTTAGCCCAACAGGAACAACATGTGTTAGCTGACTCAGTAAACAATCAGCCACTTCCTTTGCTCTACACTATGTGCAAGTAAGGAGATCCTATCACCCATGCATTCTGATCACCAAAGTTCACACTAGAGGGAATTAGGTAGAAAGTAATGTCCACAATTTTATCAATGTGGATGGCAGGACTTCACCTCCTAACATATTACATTTAGATTCAATTAAAACTTACAAGAATCAAAAAAATAATTATCTGGAGACTGCAGGGTAGCAAAATAAGCATTATGTCAATAGAAGAGTAAACAATACTCATAATATATGTATATTAACACTGAAGTTAACTGTGATAGGTGTAATAGCTTAGTTGCAATGACAATACTGTTTGACATTCCTGTTATTATGTGTCTTAGTACAGCAGTCCCCAACCTTGACTAGATTGGTAACTGGTTCCCCTCCAAGCAAAGCTTTGATGGACCAGGAGGGTGGGGGCAGTGCAACATGTGTTGACTGGTTGCATGATGGTGACATGCTTCTTGTATGCACATTACCAGCATATTAAAGATGTGTTCTAAAATGCATTTAAACTATTTGCTTTACAAGTATGGGTAACACTATATAATCATACATTTTATGCATATTAATTCACAGGGTTTAATGCTCCTTTCACTAACAGGCTGAACTGCTGAATTTGACTACATTAGAGTATTTACCAGAGAACATAAAATTCAATGAAATCAAAATGCAAAAAACAGAGAACTAAATATACCTAGGCACATGGATTGGGCCTCTTCAAAAAGGGAAAATTGCAAGGTATTGGTTCTCCAATAAACAACATATCGACCAGTCATCAGAGTTACATTTGTATCTTCTACAGATTGTTCACAATGAGAGGGACAAATGCATTAAGAGAAACTATTAACCTTGTGACCCACTGAGACACTGTAATACCAATGATACAATTCAGAAAACAGCATCTTGTCCATCTAACCCTCCAGAGACTAACCATAAATGTGAAGAAAACACCTTGATTGGATCTTTTGAGGAGAGAAGTGAGACATCTCAGTTCTAAGTGATACAGTGATGGAATACTTTGAAGATGGCTGAAAACAACTCTTTTAGTGATAGAGGAAGGTAAAAAAAAAAAAAAAGCATTTTATTATAGGATATTCAACACGTAAGCTAAAATTAGATATAAAAGAATATATGCTTGGTAATACACCAGAATGAAAACATAGTGCATATGAGATAGATAGTAACATCAAAGCTTTGGTCAGAATTTCCCATGTTTTTTATATACTTCCATAATGTGGATAGGATATTTTGTCATGGGACAAGATGTGAGAGAAGCAAAAAGATCCCTTAAAAAATAAATTTTATCAAACCCCAAACACTATTCAAAGACCCTGTGCTCAAGAGCAGTGCTGCATGGAGAAATGATCCCCTACATAATTAAGACAGACTATTTCTCTTCAAGTAATAAGTACACTTGGAATAATTAGCGTATTTTAAGTAATAATGAAATTATGGAAATGCAGACCACTTATTCAAACAAGTCACCATTACCATATTTTTAAATATTAGACTTAATTAGAGTTTATCACTTGGCAGAACCAAGGGGGCCTGAGGTATTCTGTTGTGTCTGCCAGTGCCTGTGTGTGTATGTGTGAAATCCTCATAAAGTGTTTATTAAGAGCAGATAAGAAGGGCATAATGATGTGTTTGGAAATTAGGGCTATCATACATTTAATGCTATGCACTCCTGTAGGCAAAAAAGCATTCAAATGACTCAATTATACATCCATTATGCTAGCACGATTAAGCGTGGCAGGCTTGCTTTCTACCCTTTTCCCTATGTCTCTTGGATGGACTTCTGTCCACTTAAAGCTAATAAAACACTAAACTTGTTAAAGATTAAAAATAAATGAAAGAAAGAAAGAAAGAATGATATGGAATTAAGATTGGAGTGGGGGAAGAAAACACAAGACTTGATAAGGGGGGGGCAGTATAATGATAGAGTACTATAATAGAAAGGGGGGTTCTTAGCCATAAATCATAGTAATTAAGTTAACATGAAAATCAACTTTTGCATTCAGCCAAATGACTGTATTTGCATATTCCAAGTTAAAGAACGGGGGATGAAAACAAGAATACACAAAAGGTGAATGGGGTGTAATATGGATTCAAAGGCTTAAGGTGAATTAGATAAAGTGAGTCGTGAGGCAAATTACAATAGAAAAGCAAAGTGATAAGTTTAATTTCAATGTAACTAGATTCTAAATTTTATATAGATGGGTATGACTTAATGAACCACTTTTCTTGAAAACCTAACATAGGTCATATTTTTTTCTAGTTCATTCATATCCGCCTCTTAGTTTTACACAGATGTACTGTGGACTGTACACCAAAAATCAAGTAATCGAGAATACAAAGATCTGCACTAAGCCTTTTACATTAGAAAAGTGAAAAGCAAAGAGGCATATACATACGGTAGGTTGTGGAAAACTGGATACAAATATCAGATTAGTAGACACTGGGTAGATGAAAGCGTAAACATTAGATAACAATGTATCCTGTAGGATGAGTATCTGATAATGCGTAACAAGTGACTGAATATGTATGTATAAAAAGTATTAGATGATATGGTGACAGGAGGGGATAGCAAGGATATCTGGAAAGAAAAACCCAGACATATTTTTAGGAAAAGAAACAAAGAAAAGATATATGAGAAAAAAA
The DNA here is from genome assembly GCA_019650415.1 of Pipa parva. Taxonomy (NCBI): domain Eukaryota; kingdom Metazoa; phylum Chordata; class Amphibia; order Anura; family Pipidae; genus Pipa; species Pipa parva. The sequence continues at coordinate 3,390 of WMED01023539.1, forward strand.
TTGGGGGGGGTTACAAGGATATACAGGACATGAGGTGACAGAAAGACAAAAAAGAAGCAGTTAGTAGTATAAAAAGTAAAGAACATAATAAAAATGCTTGTAAAAAAGAGCTAGGGGATAAGAGTGGTTAGAAAGATGGACCAGATATGGTGGCCATTTATTATAGTGAATAAGTAATCTCAGAATTTATGATGCTGGTTTTCCGCTACCACACAATTTATATTACAGGAGGAAATTAAGGGGAGCGGGGAGAAAGGCTGGGTGACCATCTTTCTGCGTTACTGCTTGTCTGCCATTTGCAAATCATTATTAATTGAGGCCGGGGAGGCTTGTTCAGCAGGGGCAGTATGCCTGGACAGTGTGAACAGACACATATCTCTTCATCAAGACCTAAGCCTCATGCAGGGCTCAGCCAATTACCCCTCCCTGATTGGGCTCAAATAAGGAAAGGAGGGTGTTCCTCCCCTGTCTTCTTAACAAATTAAGGAATAAATAGAATTTCCACACGTGGGGCGGAGAAGACCAGGGAGGCGGTAATGAAAAACAATATATCACAATCAGCCAGACAGCTCTATTCATACGCAGACGGGATCAGCTCCCTCTTTATCAGCACATCCTGAATGATAGGCCCTGCTCGAAGATGATTTGCTTTCTCCACTGGACTAGCCATGGGAGAGAAAACAGTCCAAATTTCAGGCTGTCTAAAACAATGCAAACCATTCCAACATCAGTGAAAATGAGCCTAGATTCATTTCAGGTGAGGCACATGGTTATACTACATTCAGTAATGATTTTAATGATGTTTATTCCTAAATGATTGCATCTTATTTATCTCAGACAGACACTTGGAGAATTATGCCAGATGGGACTTTATAAAAAACATAAGGAGATGATAATAATAAAATAAAATAATTATAGTACTACCAGAAGATGTATTTGTGACTGGTACCTATACAGCCAAAAAGCATTTTTTCTGCAATATGGTAAAAAGGACAGAAACCATAAACTATAAATACACATTCCAAATTATGCTAGATTTATGGACAAATGTAGCAAACAGCAGCCAGGAATAAAGGCTTTATTTATTAGCAATGAGATAGGGCTAAGAAGGTGGTAGCATACAAACCTGCAAAAGGCCGGCTTATAGTAGCCATGTTGCACGATGCACAGCACTTAGTGCAAAGATGGGCAACCCATGACACACACAAAATTTATTTCAGAACAAGAAACTTATAGTGTACTGCTGCGCTGTAGAGGGCTAAAATCACAAAATGTATACAATGTAGTGCTAGCTCTCATTAACATATAAAGACTTATTTCTGGATATAGGTTAGTTATATACTGGTTGTTTCTTAGTAAGCAGGTTATTTTAAGATAGGCTAACCTATTGAGAGGCATTCTTTTTGAGCCTTCAGCATCCATTTAAGTTGACATTATATGGCTCATGGCTAAGTTTTCCTGGAAGGTTATCAACTGTAAGTTAATAAATATTTAGACGTTTCAAAGTTAAGGCATAATTTGTTGTTTTACTTCATAAACAACATGCAATACATTTCAAAATATAAATGAACTGCCAATGTTCACTTTATTTCTTAAATCAATACTTTAATGGCACACTTATTCAGCAATGTGCGAAGTGAGTTCCAGATTATTTGCATTACTTCGCACATGCGCTTGCTGATGTCCTGCATACGGACATCAGAGAACGCTTTAAAGGGATTCCAGTCTCGGCGAGACCATTCAAGTCGCCTTGCCGAGCCTGGAATCCCTTTAAAGTGTTCGCTGATGTCTGTGTGCAGGACATCAGCGAGCGCATAACAGCATATGCGAAGTGATGCGAAGGATCTGGAGCTCACTTCGTATTTCAGAATTAATTTTCTGGTTTTACTTCAATACCGCTTGGCTTATCTATAAACTCAGAAGACTAATAATTTCAGTAACTGCATCCCAAAATCAGAATAACCTTGTATTTGATTCACACCAGTCTTTGTTCTCTCTGGTCACCAAAAAAGATCAGTTAGTTATTTTTTCATATTTATACAATGATAAATGCTATTTTAAATGTATTGTATATCACATCTGTATATTTAATATTTTATAGTTAAAGCATTTCTAACATTTAAATGCAGGCTTAATTTTTGACACTTAGACATTTCTTTACTGAAAAGAGATAAAATTGCCATTTGTAACACATATATCAAGGACTGATGTGCTACTGATGGTTCAATTTCTTGAAAAATGTAAATCAACTGACATGATGTATTGAGACTATCTGTCTCCATATTATAATCTGTCTAATGGTATAAGCTAATATGTTAGTACTCTGTAAAATCCTGCCTCTTGGGAATGAAAAAACAGACAAGAGCTGAGATTTGCTAACAGCTGAATTGGCATGCGGTATGGATATATTTGAAATATGTATTTCTAATATTGCATGAGATGAATTGATGGGTAATTTCCCTAGTGAAAATATACAATGGGTTGGGTATTTTATATGAGATTGTGGTATATGTAGGTTTTTAAACATACTATCCTGGTACACTTTAAAAAGCATTGTGATGTAAAGTTTATTTGATTTAATGTTAAAAACATGTAATGTTCAGCATCATTGTGAATTTTTGCATTCTTTTTATGATGAGTAGTGATGAGTGAGATGAAAGTGAGCAAAATGAATTAAACTTCAGAAGAAATATGGGGATACAAAATAAAAGGTATATGATATAAAAGCAATAAGAAAAGGAAGGCAGCTAACTATGGAAAAATTTAAAGATTGGTTTCTGAGTATGAAGTATTTTTGGGAAGAAGAGAAGGAACAAGACTGAAGGGGGTTATTCACTAAGGTGCTAATTTGACTGTCGAATTCTCAAACAGCAAATTCCCATAGCAAATCCGCGACAATTTCCCTATTGTGAAGTCACAACAATATTTTCAAGTCATGATTGTGACAATTTTCCCATAATAAAGTTGCAGCTGCGACAATATTCTCATTACAAAGACATGACTGCAACAGTAGCAGCCTATTTCGACTATCTTTATCTGGCGAATTCGCACTTATACGAAAAAATTTGGACTTTAGTGAATAACCCCCTGAATTTCCACAGTTCCATATCAAACATTACACATCTGCAATTTCAAGCTAGTTTTCTACCAGTTTATTATCCCACACAATAAAATATTAATATTAAAGTTAATAAAGGAACTATAACACTTGTGGGTAAAATGCGTAGCACATCTACCAGGATAACAACAGCATTGGATTGGAACTGTATGGCTAACCTTTAGCTAGAGGGATCTGGGAAAGTGCACTTTGTCGTTGCAGAAAACCCCAGGTAAAAAAAACACCTAATGCACCACTAGTCAAAGTGTATATTATTGAAAAGTTAAATTATCTGGTCCTTTAGTACTAGTATTTGGAGCACTAGTCAGTGCGAGTCAGTAAGTTATACACCAATTTCTCTATTGAAGCAACAGTCCAGCCCTATTAATAAAAAGTAATGTGTGTTGTAAATGCATAATACATTTTTTTCTAACATACTTAGTCTTATGTGAGCAAATCAATTAATTGTGCCTCCTGTGCAGTGGTACACAGCGCTTCTGTGTATTTCTTCCTAGTCAGATGGATTCAGCATTCTTTTGCCACTGACATAACAGTGTCTCAGGAAAGTCAAAATTAATAGTTAATGAATTACCCTGGGCAGTTCAAAAAATTACAGCTAATGGTGTATGCTGTCTGTAGCAAGCGTTGATATTGAGCACGAGAGAGAGACCAAATCCATATAAAAATAAAGTCAATATTTCAGCCCTTTCTTTAACAATTGCTTGTGCTGGGTTAACTACTCCTTTCAGAATTAAAAAAAAGAAAAGAAAAAAAAGGTGGATGACAGCTTAAAGGTTCTGATTGGTTATTTAGCATTATCCAGCCTGTCAATCAATTCCTTAACACAAAACAACTAAGGCTGCTAAATCTCAATAGTTATAGAAAAAACTTGCATCTGTTCAAGTAGTCAAAGCGGGTGCTCTGAGGTCCGGATGAACTCAATCCAACAGACAAAATATCAATATAATCCTCGGCACTCCATAATGTAATCAATTCCTTAACTCAAGATTCCAAACTGAACTGCTGAAGCGGAAGTGGCTGAGAGAGGGAAGGAGCTTCAGTACCAAACTGACCCCAAATTGTATAGGGTGTAAATAAATAATTTATATGACAAAAAGCATTTAACTTTTATTTAACAGTGCCAAACAGACAGCAAATAACTGTTGGTGCCTAAACTGTTCCTTTAAAATACTAATCTACAAATTAAAAACACTTTCTGGGGCAATCTGCACAAGTAACACACTCATGTGTTAAAAGCACTATGACGAATTGAAAAGATTTCATATGTTTTCATATATAATTCATCAGAGCCCAATATCCCACTGTAACTGATTTTTTCATGTAAAGGAGTTCCCTGCTATTTGTAGCCACGTCCCTTCCTTTTCCTCTATCCACAGCTGACTGCAGAGAAGGTTGAACAACTTTCATCTATGCATGCACAGGGTTAGGAAAACACTTTTTATATACGGAGAAGGGAAAGGGATTCCACACAAGACCATGTTCTCTGAATAATGAGTGATGTCACTTGGGGGAGGGGAGGCTTATCAGCACTATACAGAAACGGTCTGTACAGCTGGGGGAGCAGGGCTGTTTAAACAAGAGGCAAGTACTACTGATCCCAAAATCTCAGTACACAACATACCGGTTATGTAATCTTTTCTATTTAGTGGCCATTCTACTGGTGTGATCATGCAGCTCTCTCTTCACTTATACCTGTTGTATTATACATATCACAACCTTTTGTAATGATTTTTTTATTCTATAAAAACTATAGCCTATAATATAATAGGTGATGATACAGTAAGAAGTTATACAGCCACTTGTAACCACTCACCCCCCAGCTTGCTTAAAAGCAATGTTCCATAATCTTACATTTAGAGTAGAGCAGCAGCTATCAGCTCATAACATAAACAGGCATGCTGCCATGTAAGACTGAATGATTCCTGCACACTTGGAACTCTCCAAGTAGGCAAGAAGCTGTCACTGAATCTCCAACTGGATCCTCCAAAACAAGATCTTGAAGCTCCAAGTGTGGCTGGTAACACAAGTTTAGAGTTGAGCGCTGTATGTTGATCAGCACAGTAGCTGCCCTGCTTCAAATGAGGATACAGATTGAGGTGTGACAGGTGAACTATTTCAACTCTTGCATATATATATATAAAAAAGCAGTATTTTGTTCCTTTAACAGATATGCAAAAATGAAATTTATTGATTGGCAATTTTATCACAGTTTTCTCTAATGGTTTTTGAATTTTAACACAGAAAAGGCTATTATTTTCATATATATAACTTGTTCCTGTGAAGTCAAAACCCAAGACCTAATTTTTTTTCCTGCATTTAAAATATCAATAGAAAGTAACAGAAGACCACTCAAAGCACAGAGGCACATTTAAGCGTATTTGAGATAAGAACTAAAAACTTCATCTTGCAGCAGAGTAGCTACCTTTATCTTACAGGGAGACTGTCTTATTTTCAATCATTTGCAACAAATCACTTGTTCTACCTTTATCTCCTTTTCTGCAGAAGACAGATCAAACTCACTTTTTACTCAGTCCTGCTTTCTCCCATGGCGAGTGTGGCTTGGTGCAAGAAATTTGTGACACAAAGAAAGCTTTGAAAGTGTTCTATACTGCTTTGTTAAAGAGTTTTGAAGCTGATTAAAAGTCAGTAGGAAAGGCAGCAGGAAACAGTAGCCCAGAAAATCAAGGTGTTCGAAAAGGGCAACTATATCTAGGGTAGGATAAAACACCAGTCATTATTCTTAATAGCCAATGATTACAAATTTGGTGAGACAAAATGTAACACTATGAGGCCTTCTGTACAAAATGAGACCATATTTATTAGGGTTTAAGAGAATTTTTTATTATGATTTTCTAATGAGATCGTCTGCAAGTTGCAAACAATGAAAGTAACATAGTAACATAGTTTATAAGCCTGAAAAAGGACACAAGTCCATCCTGTCCCGCCTATTTACCTGCAATTTTGATTCAGAGGAAAAGCAAAAAACCCATGAGGAAGGAGCCAATTAACTTCATATTAGCGAGAAAAAAATCCTTCCCAAATCCAAATATGGCTACCACAATAATTTCCTGGATCAAGATTACACCTTCAGTTTTTTAATACCCATAACTTGTAATGTTACTACACTTAAAGTGCACCTGTCACCTCAAAACACTAATACTAATTTAGGTTGTAATAAGGAAATAAATGTTTAGTGTGTATATATATATATATATATATATATCTATATCTATATATTAAAAAAAATTTACTTTTAAACATTATTTCTCTCTCTCATCTTCCCTTTCAGCGCCTGCATTTTCTTTCCTGGGTCAGGTGATGATGATTGACATTATAGCTCCTCCAATCAGATCCCTGCTAGATTGTGATTTAAGGGATCTGATTGGTGGAGCTATAATGTCAATCATTATTTAGTCCCGCCCACCCAACACATGGGAAAGAAAAGGCAGGATGAGAGGGAAGATGACAAAGAGAAACACTGTTTAAAGGTCCGTTTTTTAAATACATATAAATTTACAAAAACAAAAAGCCCCTTGGCCCCTGCCCCCTCACTGCCCAACCCCCTCCCCAAGTCACCCCTGGAATGTAAAATGTTTTTTTAGAATGAATGTGTAAATCAATCATTGTGCTTAATGTATGACATTTGTATATTATGTATGATGCTTTGCTTTACAGGTGAAAATACTTTTATGCACAAACTGTATTTTGTATGACCGTTTGAGATTTCTGTTGTTTTTGTATATTTTATGATTCAATAAAGTATATTTTCAATCAAAAAATATATTTACCAAAACATTTATTTCATTAATACAACCTAAATTAGCAATAGTTTTGAGGCGACAGGTGCACTTTAAGGAAAGCATCCAAACCAGTTTTGAACTCTTTAATGGAATTAACCAACTTCTTCAGACAGAGTTCCATAGCCTCACTTCTCTTATACAGTAAAAAAAAACCCTTCTATGTTGATGCTGAAAATTTCTTTCCTCTTAACGTAGAGCAGCAGTTGGCAAACTGTGGCTCTTTCGATGCATTGATCAGGCTCTGAGCTTGTCGCCCACCCACCCGCCAATGACCTCCGATGGGACGTCAGAAGGTCATGTGATTGGGAACGTACGTGCTCCTCTCCCTTTGCGGCTCCAGAAACATTTTTTACCAGTGGAGGAGGGAGCGAAATGGCTCCCTCCTCTGCAAAGATTGCCGACCCCTGACATAGAGGATGCATAAAGTGCATATTTCTACTGACGTGCAAATGTTAAGACTCTTAACCAAAAACGTCATGCTACTGAACAAATCCTACACTGAAATATTTTTTAAGCAATGATACTGGTTACTGTGCTATTAAGAAAGGGTATTAAGAATAAAAATCTAGGGCATGTGCCCCAAGTGTCTTACTGCTTAGATTTTTCAGAACTTAAGTGAGTTCCAGTCCAGCAATAACAAAAAAGTGTTTTTTTTCAAAAACTTTCAAAATTAGCTCCATATATTAGGCACAAATGACTGAGTTCTTCCCAACAGAGGAGAACTAAGAACAGAATGGGCAAGGTTACAGCAATTGATTAAAAGAAAAATAAGTAAAACTCTCTACACCATGAGTCACCAACTAAAATTAACCGAGGTCCAAATTTAAAAATTTACCAGAAGCAAAGGTCCGGAACATGAAATTTTTCTCACTTGGACCAATGCCAACAGCTGTGCTTGTCCTCCGAATGTAAACAGATGGGCGGATTTGATTGGATGATTTACATCACGTGTGGCGTTCTGCTGTTTTACCATAATGCAGTGGTTCTCAAACGTCTGGGTTCAAACAGGCCGCAGGTAAAGTTGCTGCGCTGATCTACTGTATTTGTTGGCATATATGACTACCCTCAACTTTTCCAGTTAAAATATAGAGTTTGGGATATACTCGCTGTATAAGAC
>WMED01023540.1:0-11424 GCA_019650415.1 Pipa parva
ATGTGTAACTGGTTTATCAATATATATTATTGTTCATAGTTATTAGGAGCTGACAACTCTCATGTCCAGAATGTATTATCTATCTCTAGGCCAGTGCAGTAGGGATTAGCATTTAGCCCAAATCCATGCTTTTTAGTTCAGTTGCATTGAACCACTGCCAGCTGTCCATCAGCACTTACAACTCTAGCTATTTAAAGGAACAATAAAGGTGTAATGTAAAATCAGCCAAGCTGAAACTAAACTTTTTTATGTACATATTTGTATATCTATATTCATATTGATTTATATATATATAAACAGTTCCACTGTTTATATCATGACTGATAATTCCAAGCAGATGAGTTAAAGAAGAAACTTCCCTGGCTCATTAAAAAGGATATTCCAAGACAATTCCCTTGACGTTATGTATATTCATTCAGCTGTTACCTCCTAGAGTACAAAAAAAGTTTGTAACATTTTAAGCTTGTTACATTGTTGCAGTTTGCTGTGAAAATAAAAGCAGATTGTTTGGATTTTTTATCTCAAGTTTTATGCTTTAAGTGTTACGCTTTAAGTGTTATGCTTTAAGTGTTACGCTTTAAGTGTTACGCTTTAAGTGCTACGCTTTAAGTGTTACGCTTTAAGTGCTACGCTTTAAGCGTTACGCTTAGCGAGTAAAACAAACAATGGCATCTGAGTCTAAGAGGAAGGAAAAACAAAAACCATAATGAGAAAATCTTCTAGTTAAGAGTAGGAGAGATGCTCTACTGCTTTTATTTTAAGACCCCGTACTTCACAGCAGTGCAGTGTTGTGTTCATTCAAGCACGCACAATTAGCCGTAAAAAACGGAAGGGTTTTTGCCCAGGGTTTAATTACCCTTTAATTTTTCCCATACATGCAATAGTTGATGACAGCAATGTTTTATAATATGAAATCAAATTGACAGTGATACTACCAATCAACATTAAACAGCACATCTTATAGAAAGCATAATACAGATAGTCTGATCACAAATAAAATATAGATAAATATTGAATAGTGGAATGGACAGCCATCTTTGATCCAGAACTTCTTACTAACTTAAGGCTCATTGGAGTTCTAGTTCAGTTCCGCATTGTAGCATTTGCAATCCCACTTCCCATGAGGTGACAAGGGTAGCTAAGGATCCCATTCTTTGGGATGGATTGGTTATTTTTGAGCAGCAAAGCTGATTTCATATGTTTCCAGTCTAAGGGCGAAATTTATTGAATTCGGAAAAAGCCGTTTGTGCTTTTCCGAATTTAATAACTCGGGAGAAGGCTTTGAAGTTTCTCTCGGTAAGAATCGCGAGATTTGCATCGTGCAATACTTGCTGTTAGAAACTTTTTTTTATTAAATATATCCATGGGAAGGTGGCTATATTGTATGGGAAGGTGGCTATATTGTATGGGAAGGTGGCTATATTGTATGGCTACCCTTTCCATGGATATATTTAATACAAAAGTGTTTCTCAGTGTAAGTATCGCACGATGCAAATGTCGCAATACTTACCGGGAGAAACTTCAAAGCGTTCTCTCGATTAAAGCCGGAAAAGCCGACTTTAATAAATTTCGCAAAGTGATTTTCTGGTCGAAATGTTTGATTTTTTTGTCAACTATAAGTTTAAAAATGTTAACCCATAAAATACATGATTTTTAGAGCTCTTCCCAATTATTTGCCTTTGCATATACAGTAGTTATTATAATGTGTAATCTTCATTCATAATTTATAGCCAATGAAAATGTATTCTTTGTAAGTTAGTTGCTAGGTTACTTGATATTGATGACATGATTGCACAGCTACACTGAGTAAGACACTCCCCTAGTTCAGAGTAATTCAGCATTGCAGCATCAGAAACCTTTTATCACATGTTTTGATATATAAACTTTTTCAATATACATTATCATTATGTTCCACTCTTTCTCGGATTATAGACTATACACTATCTTACAGAATCCCACACTCTCTGCAGCAGTTCCTTTTGAAACTGACCAGGTCAGGAATTTAATTTAGAGGCTTGAGAAAGCTGGTTGCTATTAGATTCTTAACTGGTGCAGTATCAACATTGCTCCAGAATTAGAACCACCAATTAATTCAACCTATTTTAACCTTTCTGAACCCCTCCAAATGACCCAAGAAATCCAGGACATGAGAGATGGGGTTAAAAAAAGGTCGCAGATTTTTTATTATTCAAACCAATTTATACAGACTAAATAACTTGAAGTTATGTATTCGTTACAGTGGATACATATGAGAATGATTACCCCTAATTAAAACATTTTCCAACGACTGCCCCTCCATGCCAGTCACTCTACCCACGAGAATGGCAGAAAGTAGTAGCAGGGCAGTCATTAACCAACCAATCCTGGGACCCTGCCCTAGGAGTCAACATTAAATATATAAGTATCACCATATCCTCCAGATAACTCCTTCAGGACAAGCATTCCCAGTTCCACCAGGCCAGGGCTGTGACAAAAGAGAGACTGTTCTGATAAAGAAACCAACAATACAAGTTGTTTACATTTTACAAACAAGTACATTTTTAACGAACATACAGATTAATAAGAATATTTCTCTCTTTTAAAATATATTTTAATACACAATAGACATTAGAATCAAATGCATATAAATCAAGGGTGGGAGGGAGGGCTGGTACTCACCTGGTTCCAGTGCAAAATGACCATGAAGAGTCCAGGCACCTCCCACTTCCTTTTACCCACACAACCTTCTTCCTGGAAACCCCCACCTACTCCTTCCATGTAGTTCCCTAGCCCAGTCAATAGCCCCTTACACTATAGCAGGGGAGCTGCCTGCTCCAGGGTCTGCTTATACATACACTATACTGTATATACACACTATATATACACACTATAGCAGGGAACCTATGTGCTCCAGGGGCTGCTTATACATACACTATACTGTATATACACACTATAGCAGGGAACCTATGTGCTCCAGGGGCTGCTTATACATACACTATACTGTATATACACACTATAGCAGGGAACCTATGTGCTCCAGGGGCTGCTTATACATACACTATATATACACACTATATATACACTATAGCAGGGAACCTATGTGCTCCAGGGGCTGCTTATACATACACTATACTGTATATACACACTATAGCAGGGGACCTATGTGCTCCAGGGGCTGCTTTTCTGCATGTTTTTAAAAGTCCCTATCTTGTTAGTCAATTACCTGGCTTCAAATTTCATATTAATCAGATGAAGAGGAATTAGGTAAGAGAAGAGTGGCTGTAAATAAATAATCACTGCAAATAAGTCAATATTATTTATTGCAAAAAATATTTATTAAACTGTGACTTATCCATTAAACAAGCACAAAAATATTGAAAACTTTCTAAAGAGACATATTTTGTCACCGCTAATCCACATTAAGTTATTTCTTTCCTGGTGAGAATTTTCTTTTTGATGTAAATAAAACACTTGAGCGACAACGCTGATGTAAATGTACAATATGTGCATTAGACAAATGTCCCATTCTATTTTCCAATCAGGCTTTCAAACTTAGATATAATATTGCGCAGGTTAAATGGTAATGGCATAGCCAGGTCTTCATCGTTCCAGTATGGGTGGCAAAGTGGTGCCTGATCTGGAGGTAGAGATTTTGCCAACTTGCTTCTACACCTAAAAAAATAATAAGAGTTGTTAAGAATGGCACACGAAATGACAGAAAATACAATGTATCAAATGTCAAAAAGGTATAGCGCCAAACAATTAAAACAATTATATAAAATGAATCGAAAGTCAATTTAAAAAGTCCAGAATCCAACCAGTTGTATGAATAGAAGAACAATCCTGCACTTTGAATCACTTGATTACCAAGTTTTACAGATATTTTATTTATAAATATTGCTGTCTAATATACGAGTAATATCACTCACACCTTGATTTCTTATTTTATATTTCATATTCACCATTCACGATTTCAATCACCATTTATAAGGGTATCACTATCACTATGTATAAGGGTATCACACTAGGGGAGTTCCCCTGTTATTGTACTTATTTCTTCATCCAGCGCATCCACTACCATTTCATGTATACGGAATCTCCAATATCTTTGTTGTTAATAATGGCCTTGTACAAACCTTGGTTTTCAGCGGTACATGCATTCTATACTGAAGTTATTATGTATTTATGTACTTAATTATACCGGGTATAATACAGTGGATAATGTACCCCATTCTGTCATTTAAAAGGATTTAGACACAGTGCATGGAACGACAAGTACAGAAGGGGCTCCTATATCCTTTGTAATAAACACCACTGTTTCAGAAAACAAACTATAATAAATGTACACCTTGAAACCCACTTAATAAGCACAATTGCTAAAACAACTTTCCTCATTACTTTAATAGTTTTAGCTCTAAGCCCTGCCATGTCACTCACAAGGGTCATCAGTGACAGGAAGAAGTCAGTTAGCGTTTACTTGTTTCACAAAATAAATAATGTGCTGCATTACTACAATTTCTCAAAAACTGCATAGGGTTACTGCTACATATCCAGTGATGCAATGTGATGTAATGTAAGGCATTTAGTAGCACAAGAGAATGTGTCAGGGACAGAAGAACTAACTTACTCTTTCCTTTGTCATTGTAGCACAAAAAAAATGTCACCATCATGAAAAAATGTTTCAACACATGCAGGACCATAACTCCCACGATGCCATATCAAGTATTTACTGGGTGGGGGACAGTGGCATTTGGAGAGATGCAGAGACAGTTTGCAAAAGTGACTATTGGAGAAAATAAGGCATCAGCATGTTACAAAACTATTGGGGAAATGTATCATGTGGCGTTAATTTAAAAAATAGACGCTAATTATTTTGCATCCATTTATTAGCCATTTGCGCTAATTTATTAGCAAGTTATCATCCACTTTACTCTGTTTTACACCAGCTGCATCTATTTTTTTTTATTTTTGCGAAAATCAGGGTTTAAGACCAGGCGCACTTGATTTCTGAAGGTTCGAGCGATTTTAAGAACTATTATAAGAAGTAAAATTAATGGCTGCCTGAACCCTGGCGTTACAGAACCAGGTACACATTTGTGTAAAAGATGTAGCAATTCCTAGTTTGTCTCCTTGTTTTACACTAGTGACTGATTTGTGGACAAAATGTTAGCAATTACTATTTGTGCACAGATATGGCTAACGTTTTGCTAATATTTGGACACAAATGGAAATTGCTAATATTTTTTACACAGACCAATAATTAGTGTAAAAAAAAAATGGAGGCAAATTGCCAACATTTTTATGCAAAAATGGAAGTTATCATTAGGCGCACTTCTAATGGTAAATAGATGTTATTTGTAAGCACTTGTTTTTATCATTACAATAACACCACTTGATACATTTTCCTGTATGTTTTATAACAGGAAAGTAAAGGTGATATTGCTTTTAATTATTAACCGTAGTATTGATGTCAGAATTAGCCATATATATTATAAGGCTATAAATTATAGGAAGTTACTTGTACCAGTAACTGTTAGTGCCACTGTGTATTAGGGATTAAATCATTACAAAAGAAAGATTAGATTGTAAAGAAACAAGGCATATATTTGAATGAAAAAGTAATGTGGTTTGGTTGAAAGTCTTGTTAAACTTTTAAAAAGGGAAGATCTTTCAAGTTGAAATGTTCGCATTGCTGAGTAGTATAGCCACACCTTCTTTAAGCCTGCTAAATCTCACACTAGCTAAGATTTGTGGGTATTATGTGTATGAAGCAGACAAAGCTGTGCTAGATGTCTGGGAGACTCCCGACAAAGGGGGGAATTCACCATTCAGCGAAGTGATCTCCGAAGCCTTTGGCTCGCTTCGCAAATGGTATTATGCGCATGCTGATGTCTTGCGTGCGGACATCAGCATGAGCATTAAAGGGATTCCTGTCTCGGCGAGGCAACTCTTTTGGTCTCGCCGAGACGGGAATCCCTTTAATACAGTATGAGATCACAAGGATACTTCACTTTGAGTGCTATGTTGAGGTTGACACAAGAGGTTGGAGGTCCCTGCCCTGTAGAGCTTACAGTCTAAATGGAAGGAAGACTTTCGACTAACAGTTCATTGAATAAGATGAGCTTTCGAGAGATATTCTCTCTTCATCAGGTCAGAGCAGTACTAGAGGACACCACTTCTCACAGGCTGAACACAATATCCAGAACATGGATGTAAGGGTAACTGGGAGGACAATTTACTGGCACACAGGAAACAAAAACATTTCAACTAAAAATAATCACATTTTTTGACTCAAAGAACTGTGGACTGAATAATGACATTATCAGTAAGAACAAAGTTGTATTATTTTTATTAATTGTTTTCCTTCCTCCCCCCATTTTCCCCCTCAGTACCACACTGTGCCCCCTCCCCACTAGACTGTCTTCAACCTCCTCTGCTGTTTACTTAGTCTCCCAGTGCCTCAGATACTATTAATTTGTTACAAACTGTGTATCCACTAGTACTTCTCTGACCTGATGAGGAGAGAATATCTCGTGAAAACTTGTCTTATACAATGAACTGTTAGTCCAAATAAAGTATCATAGAATACTACAGCACTCATCCCCCTTACTCATATATTACTACAGTACTCATCCCACTACTCATATAATACTACAGTACCCATCCCTCCACTCATATAATACTACATTACTCATCCCTCTAATTATATAATACTACAGCACTCATCCCTCTACTCATATTATTACAGTACTCATCCCACTACTCATATAATACTACAGTACTCATCCCACTACTCATAATACTACAGTACCCATCCCTCCACTCATATAATACTACATTACTCATCCCTCTACTCATATAATGCTACAGTACTCATCCCTCTACTCATATAATGCTACAGTACTCATCCCTCTACTCATATATTACTACAGTACTCATCCCACTACTCATATAATACTACAGTACTCATCTCATCTATTACTTCTATTATACTACAGTACCCATCCCTCCACTCATATAATACTACAGTACTCATCACTCCACTCATACAATACTACAGTACTCATTCCTCCACTCATACAATACTACAGTACTCATCCCTCTATTCATATAATACTACAGTACTCATCCCTCTATTCATAAAATACTACAGTACTCATCCCTCTATTCATAAAATACTACAGTACTCATCCCTCTATTCATAAAATACTACAGTACTCATCCCTCTACTCATATAATACTACAGTACTCACCCATCTACTCATATATTACTACAGTACTCATCCCTCTACTCATATAATACTACAGTACTCATCCCTCTACTCATATAATACTACAGTACACATCCCTCTACTCATATATTACTACAGTACTCATTCCTCTACTCATTTAATACTACATTACTCATCCCTCTACTCATATAATACTACAGTACTTATCCCACTACTCATATAATACTACAGTACTCATAACTTTACTCATATAATACTACAGTACTCATTCCTCTACTCATATAATACTACAGTACTCATCCCACTACTCATACAATAGTACAGTACTCATCCCTCTAATCATATAATACTACAGTACTCATTCCTCTACTCATTTAATACTACAGTACTCACCCATCTACTCATATATTACTACAGTACTCATCCCTCTACTCATATAATACTACAGTACTCATCCCTCTACTCATATAATACTACAGTACTCATTCCTCTACTCATCTTTCTTACAAGCAGAGAAAACTCTGTAGGGAGAAGATAACCCTGAAAGGGGGGAACCATACGTAATCAGTACTATATTATGTTTGTTTAAAATGAAAAGGACATTAAACAATAAAATGCCTTCAATGCATTTATAGTTGCTATATATCAATCTGTGCTTTTGAAAATTGTAAATTGTGTCAAGAAATTATGATATTTAGCTACAGAGTTTTACGAATAATTCTTTATTACACTCTTTCTGAACATGTATTATCTAAAGTACCATTGAGAAAAGCGGGATCGGGTGAGGTTTGTTTTACAACATGGCTGCAATCTGTAAATAGAAAAACAGACAGATAATAAAATTCATGAGTCCAATCCAAACCCACTGGTTGTGGTAGCAGATCATCTTAGATTACTTATGTTTTTTTCAGCTCTAAGATTGGAAAATGCCAGATTTTAGGAATGCACAAAAAAAGGTTGTTTTCCAAAGAGTACTTTTCAGATTTGTCTTTACAAATAAAAAGACATTATAGCTTAGCTAATTTTGTACACTTATAAAATCATTTCAGCCATCATTATCTGTAATGCAGACTATACATACAAATAAACAGAGATCCCCCAGACATTCAGTTCACCATTGTTAAAGGAATAGCCTTTATTATAAAACACCTTTATTTATTTATGTCAATCACTAACATTCATTAAATGCATTTTATTATCAATTTAAAAATAAAATTCTTACCTGTAAAGAAGTGCTGTACAGCCCTTCTGTGTTGTAGACTCCATCTTCAGTCTCTGCCGGCAATTCACCCGATCCCTCTAAGACAGCGGATCTCAACCTGTGGGTCGCATCCCCTTTGGGGGTTGAACAACGCTCTCACAGTGGATTGCGAACATGCTGCGAAGCTGGAAGAGACTGCAGGTCCCTTTATATAAGGGTTCCTGCATGGTGACGTCAGCCCAGGGGGATCACAGTCTTAACTAGGTTGAGAACCGCTGCTCTAAGATACACGGCATTTCCTATGTCACATGGGAGAGCGTGCACGTGACCAACATGTCCTCCCTGGATGATGTGCACTCTGTGGACTGTGCTTCTGAGAGGGATCGGCTGATTTGGGACACCGTAGAGTCGCCGGCAGAGACTGAAGATAGAGTCTACCACACAGAAGTGCTTTACAGCACTTCTTTACAGGTAAGAAATGGATTGATTTTTAAAAATTGATAATAAATTGCATTTAATAAAAGTTAGTCATTAACATAAATAAACATTTTTTTTTTACATTCTTGCCCAGACTGTTCCTTTAAAAGCATTTCTGTGCAAAGTGTCACCAGTAGATCATGTAACCATAGCCCTGCAACAACCAACAAATAGTTGTGGTAATCACAGTGTTTACACAGAAAAGCAAAGGAAGCCCACAGGAGAAAATAGAAAGCTGGGATTTTTATGGACCCAGTTATCATAGAAAATGTCCAAACAGAATGCCGTGCACACGGGCACGATGACACATAATTGATACAACAGCCTGCCCGTTGTACGACACACACATAACAAGCAGAACTTTCAGCTTTACGTTGCCTGTATGTTTTTACAATCCATGTATTGTACAGGATCATTAATGGTAGCTTCCATTCAAACAGTTACTAGAGCAATGTGAGAATAATATCTGTAGTAGAGTTATGATCTGTAAAGCCTGCAAAGAAAACACAAGAAACAAAGTGATAGTTTCAGCTTTTTAAATCAATGTAAAAAATGTATCCTTCTTAATGGTGTCTTTCCCCTGGGATTTCTAAATGGACTTGTAACATGACATTTGGCACCTCCTGAGCTTGTGTCGCTGAATGCTTTATAGTAGCCTTCTGGTCCTGTATACTCAGCTTGTCGTACATAACGTGCTTGCCGCAGAATCCCAGTATAACATTCTCATATATCTCCAAGCACTCCTGATTCAGTCTGAGATAATAGCATCTGTTAACATGCACTAAGTACTATCACAGAGCACATCACTTCATAAATAATAAGATTAGCCGACCTGCAGGCCCCTGCAGGAAGAGTAATGAGTTTAAATGCTTCTCATTAGTTATTTAAAACAAAAAGGATTAAAGGAACTGGCTGTTGGTAATCACTGGTACTCCTGCTGGCATGAATACTGTACTTGGCTGTATTTACAGGCTGATACATACAGGAAGTGCATAACCATTGAATGCAATGCACTAGAAACATTTGACATGATCATTCATTTTAAAGAATAGGATTTTAACAATTGTGTGGTTATTTACGTGTTAGAAATATGTGTCAGTCCAGCTCTGAAAATGACATTGTATTTTTTAAACTTTCTCATTTTGTTTTTAAGGAGTACATTCAAGACATTCAGTCCTTGTAGATGTTAGTATAGATGGCTTTGATGAATGAAACTGATTATCAGCAGTTTAATTTGAGCTATCCTCCAGAATCCTGTATTCTATCATCCTTCTAATTATGCACGTTAGTTTGGGGTAGATTTGTTTTCTTTTATTTTCACGACACGTCAAAGCCATCTTTCATCTTCCCTATTTCAGTTCAAATACCTTTAAAGGGACACTAAAGTCTCTAAATAAACCCCATATAATATTGTGTATTATTAATTATGTATTGTGTATTTAATTATTTAATAAATAATTAAACACAAGCAGATTACCATATATTTTTTTTTACTAAGAAACCTACATAATCAGTGATCTAGTGTGGGACACTGCTTCTTCCCCGATCACTCCAAATGTAATTCTCGGTGGCCAGAGCATGTGCAGTTGAAGCAAGCACAGGGAATCAGGAAATCATCGTCAGAGAGGGAAGTGATGTAATCCTGGCCTCATAGACCCTCCCACTCCACTCCCTCCCCTTAACGAATCCCTGCTGCTAATGAGTGATAGGAGATAATGAGTGATAGGAGATAATGAGTGATAGGAGAGAGAAATACTGGCGAATGACTTTGTGTAGGAGTGATGGAGCAGCTACAAGGTAGGAGGCTGGGGAAGGGAGGGGGAGCAGCTACACAGTATGGTGCAGGGGAAGGGAGGGTGAGCAGCTACACAGTATGGGACAGGGGAAGAGAGGGGGAGCAGCTACACAGTATGGTGCAGGGGAAGGGAGGGTGAGCAGCTACACAGTATGGTGCAGAGAATTGGAAGGTGAGCAGCTACACAGTATGAGTGTAACACAGTGGTTGCTCCGGTTCCAGGATTCGAACCCTGGACGTTCCATTCACAGGTGGTAATCTTTCACTCCTGTTTTCCCACCTTCCACAGGTGTCTTATATTACTGGATTTGTTTGCTCCCATCTGGTAGCTTGTTGCCAGCCAATCACCATTATGTTCTGCCTATAAATACTCTGCAGGCTGGCTGCCTCATTGCCTGATTATAGGTCTTGTTTCCTGAGTCCTGTTGTTCCTGTTGGTATCCTGTTTCCCTGCTCCTGGCTTCATATTTCCCAGTTCCCAGAAGTTCCCTCCTATTCCTTCAGCACCACCAGTGGGTGGCTCCCCCAGGGGCCACGACCTGGGGATTCCCTTACAGCAAAGCCCAGTACCTCCTTGCGGGGGTTTAAAGGTGAAGACCGGGAATCCCTTAGACTCTGCTCCTTGGGTGGGGCCAGCTCTAAATCTACTGTGGTGTCTGGCAAGTTCCACAGTATCCTGACAATGGGACAGAGGAAGAGAGGGGGAGCAGCTACACAGTATGGGACAGGGGAAGGGAGGG
>WMED01023542.1:0-11423 GCA_019650415.1 Pipa parva
ATGGAAAGGACATAACTGCTTATCTACGTGGATTAAATCACAAAACATTTCACCTACTGTTGTGGGAACTTACTTACTTATAATTGTCATAGAAATGAATAAGAATGGGTCTGTTTGCTGAAGAACCCATTCTAGGTACTGGGGACTCTAGACAATTGCCTGTACCCCTCCTTAAATTCACTCTGATTAGAGCTCAATATTACATTTTTACATTAACAATAAACTAAAATATAATCACATAAAAGCAAAGGCAAACACTAAGTTATTAACATAATAAGTCATTTCTTGTATATAATAGCCATTCCACACCTTGAAATTAGCAGATAAAGAGCTAAAGAAATACCCATTGTCACTTTTGCTTTATTTGAACTGTGCTGTTGCTGGTGACTTGGTATTGTAAATGGTGAATATATAACAGGCATCAGGCATTTGCAAGTTCAATGTGCAAATTGGTTTAGCAAATATTTTTTCTTTCAACCATATTTACAAACTGTTTCATTAACCATGAACAAGAAAAGTTAATATATGTATTCAGTTATTCAGGATTTTTTCATCTCTAATACGGTCTGGAGAGAGCGCAATCCTGTTAATGTAGGGCTGAACCTTGCATAAGTCAGTCTCTTTTTGTTTTTAAGTTGCATTGTGACAGTTGCAGCCAGTGTTTTTTTAAAAATATTTTTAAATTGCATCATGACAATTGTAGCTTTGATTAAATCCCATTTCAGCAGAGCTCCGAGTGTGTGACTTTGATACTGATTCCTGTCATTGGGATAATTCCACCTCCCCTGGATGGGAGAGAGTAAATGGCATAAGCTCCAGTCCCAGCAGAGACCATACTTCCAGCAACCGCACTGGTGAGTTTCTAGATTTCCCTGTTCCCAAGCATTCTATAATGTCACTTTCCAGAAATGGGGCTAACAAATGTAATCCTGCTGGGCACAACCTGTATATGTGTGTTTATCGGTGGTCCTTTTATTCTTAATTTATCCTGGGGTTGGCAGTGACAAAACTACATGCCCTGAGGCCCTGTCGCAAGATTAGCCAATCCTACTTACCCTTCCCAAAGTGCTGTCCCCTTCCTTGTCTCATTTTGATTTAGCCACAAACCATTTGAGCTTCAGATAGAGGCAAAAAAAAAGCAAATACAGTATTTGGTAAAATAAAATTAAATTTAGATATTTTATATTATTTTATTTATTTATTTTTAGAAATCTGATCTTTTTCTGGTGAATTTATGAAAAATAGTTAGGGACAGGAAAAAAAAATCAGGATAGAAACAAAATGAAAAGAGCAAAATTGAGATTTTATGCTTAGTTAAATGAGCTCCGTGACTAGTTTCCCAGTCATAAAGCGAGACAGGTATGCTGCGTTTATGACGGAAGGGGAGTAGATACAGTCACTCTGGAAATTGGAAATATGCTCAACTACACAAGCACATGCAGTAGTTACCGTACATAAAATGTAGAGATTCAGGTTATTCACTAAAGTCCGAATTGTTGCGTATAGGTGTGAATTCACCAGATAAAGACAGTTGCAATAGGCTGCTACTGTCGCAGTCACATCTTTGTAATGAGGATATTGTCCTAGTCTCTACTTCATTATGCGAAAATTGTCTCAATCTTAATTTTAAAAAATTGTCACGACTTTACAATGGAGAAATTGTAGCAGATTTACTATGGGAATCGACTGTTTGCGAATTCGACATTTGAATTCTCACTTTAGTGAATAACCCCCTCACTATTACAGTGTATATAAATATGTGCACTCAGCACAGGAAATGGCAGGGACCGAAGTCGCATCTGCAGGACTACAATTTCCAGAATCCCCCTCAAAACAAATAAAAAACAGACTGCATTGTTGATAATAATGGTAATGTTCTGTGTTTTTTCAGGTTTCTACCTAAGAGCTAAAAAAGGCTCTCCAGCTGTGTTAACTCTTGCCAATCTGATGGGAAATGAGTCATGTTCTGTAAGTAACAAGCCCACAGAGGATCATGGGTCATGGTGGAAAATCTGAGCATGACCAATCACCTTGGTGCTCTGTCTGTTATTACCTCATCAGGGGTACTGCATGCCAGGTTATGCATATGTAGTTTGCAAATAAGAATAAGCAGACAAATGGGGCTAAAGACTTGAATAGGAAAGATGCATTAAATCCATTTTTTTTAGATGCACAACATTGCCTCCATGTAATGCTTAGATTTATATAATGAGAGCAATTGATTGGTTGTAGTGGGTTACAGTACCACTATACTTTTGGGTCTGTGTTCATTTATTTTCTTGTGATTCACATATACATTTGTACAGACAGTAAAAGCCCTGTATTGCTGAACTGTATATTATGTTGATGCCTCTATAGTTGGTCCTCTATTACCTAATGGATGGTTCAGAGAGCAGCAGTCTTGTAGTCAAAAACTCCATTATGAACATGCCACTGTTAGAGAAGAAGGGGCAGTATGGACAGACCTGGATCCGAGAGAGAATCACCATTTCCACAACTAACAACATCTACAATGTATGGGTCTACTACAGCTTTCTCTGCATTTCATTAACTGTCCATTCTCCTCTACAAACCCTTATATACCCTTTGTACATCCTTCTCCAGTCCATGTGGGTTCTTTATTGCACTGTCTATAAATATCCCCTGCACCAGAGAAACATCATGGTAGAAGGCAATATTGGTAGTGGTGGAAGACAATGTTGGTAGTGATAGAATGCGTAGTTACCCATATAAACAATGGAACATTATTGCTAATGCCATTTACCTTAGTCCCACTGTAAAACCAAATCACCATATTTCCCAGCTGATTAGTAATTAGTTTAATTATCACTTGGTTGCAGAACAACCAATGCAAAATGAAGTGTCTATCCAAACTTGTTACTAATCAGAGTCGTCCAGCTAGTCCATTTTATAATGTCCTAATTTAAAAGAATAAAATGGCAACCATATTCTACACCAGTGATGGCTAACCTATGACATGCGAATCAGAGGTGACTCGCCGAGACATTTTTGCTAACATGGTCAGCATTTGTGTCGTACTCTCATGTAATTCCATTGTAAATCCACTACAATTTCTCCCATAGCAAAACCGTGACAATTTGACCATTTTCAATCCGCAACTGCGACAAGTTTTCCAATAACAAAACCGCAACTATTTTTCCCATAACAAGACTGCAACATTTCCCCTTTGTAAAACTGTGACAATTTCCCATTGTAAAACCGCGATAATATTCCTATCATAAAGTCGCAACTTGCGACAGATTATTGATGGCGTTCAAAAGGTTAGCCATCACTGTTCTACACCCTGTTTCCCCAAAAATAAGACATTCACCGAAAATAAGACCTAGTGGAATTTTTTCCAAGCTTAGAAATATAAGGCCTGCCCTGAAAATAAGACCTAGTTGCAGTAAAGTATGAGAAATATATTGTACTGGTGCCATGTTTCCCCAAAAATCAGATATCCCCCGAAAATAAGGCCTTTAAGAACAAAAATTAATATAAGATCCTGTCTTATTTTCATGGAAACACGGTATGTACAGACCATCTACAGTCCCTCAGCATTCAGGCTCTCCAGGGAGTTGAGCAATAGATGTAAGACTACTGAATGCAAACTGGCTTACTGATTCCTACTGATTAATGTACCGTGTGCTGAAGGTTCACTTCCTCTACAGATTAGCATTGAAGCCAAAACTGGAGAGGGGGAAGACTCTGTTATTGCACTGGATGACCTCATTCTGTCCTCTGGGTGCCACCAAACTCCGAGTAAGTGTCAATAAAACTCCCATCCCAAATTGGTGCTAGGAGGGCAACAGAGTAACCCCATCTTGGCCAGTCAGTGTAGAAGAATGTCTGTTCCCCTTTTGCTCTGTATGAAAGGGTGTAGGGAAGCCAATGTAGGGGGTGTTCCCCTTAGGCTCTGTATGATGGGGTGTAGGCCAGCAAGTGTAGGAGATATGACCCTCAGACTCTGTATGATGGGGATAGGGCAAGCAGTGTGTTCTCCTTAGGCTCTGTATGAAGGGGAGTAGGGAATTACAGAGCTTGTCCCTTAGGTTTTCATATTTGTAGCATGTTTCCTGTTCAATTCCTTTAGACGACATTGGACTAGGAATGAAAATGGAAGCTCTGAGACCACCATATGTTCCTGTTGTATCCCGAAATGGAGAGAGAGGTCCCTGTCAGAATATTCCAGGTAATGGCCACTGATACTAGGAGCAGTAATTGGTTTTCTGGCTAACATTGTCACTGGTTTCCAGCATCGTTCAGGTTTCCAGCATGCCTTCATGACAAAAGTCTCTTCACAAGTGCAGCATTCAGCACCTCCTTTTTTTTGTTCAGATTGCAGGGAATTCTGGGAGTATCCCTGATATGCAATGCTCAATCCAATCAGGATCTTTTCAACAGACACAATACCTAAATCTATTACATTACATTTCCCAGCATCACACCAAAAGTTAAAGGCTGTAGGACAGTGATGGCTAACCTATGACACGCCAAGATGTTTTTTCTGACACGCGTCATGGCGCCTTTCTTGTCACACTCTAATGTGGTCCCATAGCAAATCCGCGACTGCGACAACTTCTCATAGCATAGCCACGATAATTTCCTATAGCATTACTGTGACAACTTTTCCCGTGTCAAAAAATTTCCCATTGTAATTACATGACAATTTTCCTTTGTAAATTCGTTACAATTTTCTTGTCATAAAGTCGCAACTGCGATAGAATTTTGACACGCGGAGCTCAAAAGGTTAGCCATTACTGCTGTAGGAGGTTCTCGAAGTTGTAGTTCAAGAATTAGAGAGCTATCTTTTAATTTTCTGCAATAAAAGCAAGGCTGAAGAAACATTTCACATGTCTTCATTTTGTTTAACGCAAAATAAATCCCGTGGGATCTGCCAGCTGTGCAGTAAAGTGTTTATTTTCCCAGCTGTGCAGTAAAGTGTTCAGCCCTTTTCTTTACAGAAGGAGATGAATGAGACAGTTAATCAGTTAAGCTATTTGACTGAATTAAAATAAATGTAAATACCTTATGTTTTATTAAACATTAAATATGTTTTATGTCCCACGTCTAATCCAGTGTCTCCTCTGATTGCAGTGTTTGACTTTAATGGCGGTGACCTAGGATGGACAGACCTGAGCATTGGGAGAGTAAAGTGGGCGATAGAGAATGGAACCCTACCAGAGAGTCAATCTAAAAGTAAAAGCTCAGATTCAAACTCTGATTTGTATTGCTTTTCGTTTGTTTTTCCCTTCGATAATGGCAACCATAGTTTATCTGTTAGTTAAACAGACAACTGTAGAACAGTAGAATTTTAGACAATGGGTACTCCTGAAGAATGTACAACAAAGTAAAAGTAATTGGATTTAAATAATAGAATGTCATACTTTTTTAAAAATCCTCATGAATTTTTGAAAAGACAGATGAAATATTAAGAATATCCATACGGCATTAAAATATTAGTTATAAGAAAAGGATATATTATATAACGATTATATGCTATTTGCCTTCACATTATTTTTTGTTTTTCTCAGATTACTTATCCCTGCAGCAAACACAAGGAAATCTCCTGTCTGAAGCAGAAATCCGTAGCCCTACTTTGTGCGCCGTGAAGCCCACCTGCAGTATCAGCATGAACTATTACTATAATAGTGGCCCTGCAGGTAGATGAAGATGAAACACAACTCAGAGCAGCAGAGTTACAGAGCCCTAATTTCACATCTTTTCAAATTTCTTCACTCCGAACCCCATTCTTATTTACATGTTGAGTTTGAAAAGTACAAAAACAATTCTCCATCTGGGCTGAAAAAATGTGTCTTTTGGTGCAGTAAAATCACATGACTATGCGTAAACCATAGGTGGGCATAGAGGGTTGAGTTAATAGATAATGCTTACCCCCTTTTCAGTAAGCCTTTTAGTAAAAGCAGTCCCCTTCTTAGAAAGCAAGTTTCTATTGTAGGTGGAAAGGAACAGAATCAACACAAGTTGGATAAACAAAAGTAGAAATGTTTGGTATATTTCAATCTTTCATTGGACTGCTGATTTGTTGCTATAGGTCACTTGAATGGGACTTACACCAGGATATTAAGGTACTTGCTTGGTACCACTAGGGGGCACTCTCACTGTACTCTTGTGATTACAGGTTCGTTGTCTGTTCACTTGTGGTATCCTGAAGCTGGCACACGCACACACATTTGGGGAAGCCAAGTTGAATCTGAAGAGGCTTGGAGATCTGTAATGTTTCCAATAGGGGAACAGAAGCGGCCATTCCAGGTTCGGTTTAACCTTTCACCATCCACTATATCTTTATCTTGGGGACAGATTGAACTTTGGATGCATACTTTGTGATTATATGCTTTTAATTGTTTTTTTTTTAATATTTCTTTTATTGCGACCAAAATATTATGAATGCAACAAGTACAAAACTTAGAATTCTTTAAGTTGATAGTGTTCTCAAAATCAAGCGTATATTCAATATTAACAAAACATAAAAGCAGATTATGTTATTTGTTTTCACTATAGCTGTACAATTATAAACGTAATATATTAAACATGATACAGATATATCATGGAATAGTTGCGGTAAACATAGAAGTAAGTTTAATTAAATAAGATGGCTGTCACACCAACAAG
Organism: Pipa parva; assembly: GCA_019650415.1. NCBI lineage: Eukaryota > Metazoa > Chordata > Amphibia > Anura > Pipidae > Pipa > Pipa parva. The sequence goes on from WMED01023542.1 coordinate 6,634, forward strand.
GCAAGCAGTGGTGTACAAGAAACAGGTTAATGTGTAGTTAGTGAAGTACCTAGAAATATTTGGTTGCAATACCATGAGGTATATTGGAATTGGAATTTTATTTGAATATTTGAAGCTGTATTGTTCTGGTTAAAGTGAGAATATTTGGGTTCCAGACTAGGCAGAGGTTTTTTACCCTTTCTTCATTTAAAATCCTGGAATATATCCAATCCTGGTTGAATAAAAATGTAATTTGATTGTAGACTGTTTTTATTTTTATTTTTTTTTGGGTTGTTGTTTGTATCCAATGGGTGAGAATTGCATTTTTGGTTGTAGCTGCTATTTTTGTTAATAATGTGTGATTGTGTCTGGTTTTGAGTAGAAGTTTATATTCCAAAGATTGCCCTTTCTGGTTGTAAATGTAGTTTATCTCAGCAATATTGATGAATCTCTGTCCAAAGCTGTTGTATTACTGTACGGAACCATAAATAGTGGTATAAATCTGCGTCTGATGTTTCACATTTAGGGCATTGTGATGTTGGTTAAGGAATCTTTTGATAGGTATTAAGTAGGTACAGTGAAGGATTTTATATGTCAAATCATGATACATTGTGGAAATCAGTTCTTTGTCAAGATGTTATGGTAAGGTTTGGAAAGTAATTGTGTTATGCCTGTTTGCAAGGAGGTTAGACCAAAGTGAGATCTTCCTCTGCTATAAATGTCTTTATTTTTGTGGGATATTGATGATGGTTGTTTGATCATGTCAATTAGGTGATGTGACAGATATGTTTCTTGTAGTTTGTTTCTAATTTTTTTCACCTATATGATTTGACTTGTAGATATGTGAATATGCAGGGTGACATTTGGGGGAAAAGCCTTTTCAGTTGATTGAAGGATAGAATTTCATTTTTTTGTTTTATGATATCTTTTATGTATGTGATGCCCTCTGTTTTCCATTGTTTCAGTGTTGGGGAGTTCATTCGTACTAGAAATTGGGAATTGGAATAGAGTGGTAAAAACAGGGAAAGTGATTATTGTATTTTATATCTTCAGACCAATCCTTTGGTAATGAATGTAGCAATGCCAATAGAGCTTGTTTCAGTGTCATAGTTGGGTATTTGTGTGTTAGTCACTCTCTATGATCCATACTATGGCATGTAAATATTGTGCTGTTTGATTGTATAGGGCTATGTCAAGTTTGTTAAGACCTCCTTTGAAGCGTGGTTGAGTGAGTTTTTCCCAGGCAATGCATGTTTTTTTGTTATTCCATACACATTTTTGAATGCATTTCCTAATTTGTCTATCATCTGATTCTTTTAGGGGTATTGGTAGTGTCTGTAAAGGATATAGTATTCGGGGAAAAGTTACCATTTTAATTTAGTGTACTCTGCCTAAAAAAGAGGGGGGTAGAGATTTCCAACTCTCAAATTCTTTTTTGATTCATCAGCAGTGATAGAATGTTTTCTTGGTAGTTGTAAAATATTTTTGGGAGTTTTATTCCTAAGTACTTTATGGAATTTGTTGTCCATTGATATGGGAAGTTGAGTCGTAGTCTTTTTTGTATTGATGAATGTAAGGGTAGAGCTGTTGTCTTGTCTGGATTTATTTTATAGCCCAATACTTGGTGGAAGATATGAAATGCTTCCTCAATTATTGGTATAGATGTTAGTGGATTGCTAGTGCAAAGTAGTCAATAATTAGCGAAAGCTGCTACTTTAGTTTCTATTTTGCCAATTGTGATTCCTTGATATTGGGATAGATTGTGCAGGTGTCTGATGAAGTGGTCCAGTGCCATGTCAAATAGTAATAGTGAGAGGGAACAGCTTTGTCTTGTACCTCTGAATAATTGGATGGAAGGTGCGTTGAAATTGCTTATTGTGAGATATGATTGTGGAGTTTTATAAAAGGGGTTGAAAGAATTCAGTACGGCCACTCCATAGTTCTGGAACTTGATGATTCTTCTCAGTGTTCCCATGAGCCTTGGTCAAATGCTTTTTCTGCATCATAGGATATAAGTATTGAGTCTTTGGATTTTGACTGGTTTGATTGAACTATGGTGGCTATCACTTTATGGATGTTTGTAGCTGAATGTCTGGATTTAACAAATCCTGTTTGTGATTTGTCTAAGATTCTGTTTAGTATTGGTTGGAGTCTATTTGTAAATATGGCTGTGAATAATATGTCTTGGTTAAGGAGTGACATGAGTCAGTATGATTCTGGTTGAAGTGGAAATCTATTGGTTTTGGTATGAATATGGTTCTTGCCATGTTGAAGTCTTTTGGTGGTTCTGCTCCTTGTAACAGTTGTTTATATAATAGGGTTAGGTGTGGAATGATGTGTGGAGCTAGGTGTTTTTAATAGTTTGATGGTAGTCCATCCAGTCCTGGTGTTTTGTTTGTTGACAGGTGAGATATAGCATATTGTATTTCTACTGGGGTTATGCCAGTGTCGAGTGTTAATTTTCTGAGTCTGTTACTTTGGTAGTTTTGCTAGATTGTGATTTAAGGATTCTGATCTGAGGAGCTATAATGTCAATCATCATATAGCGCCTCCGAACTTGACTCGGGAAAGAAAAGTTGGGCTGACAGGGAAGATGACATAGAGAAACGTTGTATAACACATATTTTTAAATACATATATATATTACTAAAACATTTATTTCATTAATAGAACCTAAATTACTATTAGTTTTGAGGTGATAGGTGCATTTTAATGTCTAGAGCAGGGGTCACCAAAGTGTGACTTGCAAGGAACATGCGGCTCTTCAGCCGCCTTGTTGTGGCTCAGATTGCATCTCCATAGCCCCGCCCATGACCTCCAATGTGTGCATTCCTCCCCCTTTTTCACCGGTGGAGGAGGGAAATGGCTCCCTCCTCTTCAAAGTTTGCTGACCCCTGGTCTAGGGTTATTGTTGCATGGTCTGAAAAGGCTATGTTTTCAATTTTTGCGGTAATTACATTTGGGTATAGTATAACTTGTGTGAAGAAGTAGTCAGTCCTAGAGTATGTGTCATGGGGTCAGAGAAGAAGGTAAATTGTTTTTTTATTGGGTTTTGAGAACACAAGAGTCAATTAAGTTGAGATGATCTATAAGGAAGGAGATGTTTAGGTCATTTTTGGTTACTTGTTTTTTGTGCTCTTGTGAGTTTTATCTAGAGCTGGTTTGTGTACTGTGTTAAGTACTATGTTAAGTACTGGTGATGATGTTGTATATTGATTGGAAGAAATAGTGGTTGGGGTATTTTGAGCGTATATGTTCACTAAGGTGTATTTACTAGCCCCTATTTCACCATTGATGAGAAGGAATCTACCTTTTGGATCATTTTTTTATTTAGAGAATTTGGTAGTTCAGATTTTTACTGAATAAGATTGCTACTCCCCTTTTTTTGAGTGGAGGAGTCAGTTACGCATTCTTCTATCCATGGTGCTTGGTGGAGTGAGTGTTTGAGCAGCTCCAATGAGATTCTTGTAGGAAAACAATGTCTGGTTTGAGTTTATGTAGATGTTGTAATTTTTTTTCCTTTTTATGGGTGAGTTATGACCTTCAGCATTCCAAGAGAGTAGCTTGAAGGTGTCTTTAGTTGTGGTGTTTTGTTGGTTATGTATGGGTTTATTTGTAAGAGAAGTCATCCTATTCCTTGTTTTGGGTAGTGTAAGCTTTGAGATTTTGTCTTACAATGGAGTCCCCTGCTGACCCGGTGAGCTAGCAGGCGGGCTCCAGAGATTCAGGGTGAGTTTTGTGTTTAGGGTCTCGTTGGATGAGTCAAGATGGCGGGACCACATAGTTCCCTCTTTCTGTGACCCGATCTCGGTCTTTGATGTGTGTCTCTGCAATGTTGCTCCTGTATTCGTCTGCAAATTTGGGGTGTTTCTTCAGTCTCCAGGTTAGTGTGTGGATGTGATCCGCATATCCACTGGGGATGTCTCTCTCCATCTGCCTCTGTGATCCTTTCCAGTGGCACTGTGTGGGTGCTCCAGAGTCTGCCTGTGCCGATCTGCAATGTCAGTCAGTCTGTGAGGAGAGTCCTCTTTCTCAGCCACTATCTCCTCTGGCCTTAGGCTCATCAGGTATTCTAGTTAGGGATCAGCCATGTGTTGGTCTTGGTGGATCCATGAAGTGCGGGTAAGGTGTTAAATAATCATGCTATTTTTTTTGTTGCCTGTCGGCAACCAGGGTGAGTTGTCACTTATGATGTCTCCTCAGTATATTTCTGCGTTGTTAGTGAGCTAATGTTATATTTAGCTGATTTTCCACTACCTATTTAAGGAGCGGATTAAAAGTGTTGCTATCTGTTAAGCCCGCTTCTCGGAGGTCCTGCTTTTAATTGATTTTATTTATACAATGTTAAACACTTCTTCCATGTCTGTATTATAATTGCATTGTTACATTGTACAGCGATGCATAACCTAGTGGTGTTTTAAAAATAAAATGTTATATATACATGTACATAATAAAGTAATCTAGTAGGGTAAAAGGCAGTACACACCACTACAGTTCTACATATGCTATACGCAGGGCTTTTTTTACACGCGTACTGGAAAATGCCGGGCCTAGGGGTAGCAGGAGAGGGGCGCTATCTTAGTACCGTCCCCTCTCCTTACCTACCTCCTCCTTGGCCCGGCTGTCACTGCTGTAACGTTTAGTGCTACAGCATTCCTACCTCTCCAGTAATGATATCAGTTCCTGGTTCTCATTGCCGGGAGGAGGGAAGACAGCCAAGCCGAGGAAGTAGGAACATTACTAATATAGCACCCCCCTCCTTCACAGGGTAGTGACTAGGAAGGGGGGGGAAGCAAGTGTGGGAGGGGGGT
>WMED01023543.1:0-11423 GCA_019650415.1 Pipa parva
GGGGGCTTTACTTACCCCATCCGAAGGCGCGATCGCGGCTCCTGCCTCCTTCTTCTCCTGCAGACTGACTGAAAGCCGGAAGCGCTCATTAGAGCGCTCCCGGATTTCTATTGGCTCTTGTGACCGATCGGGTCACATGAGTCAATGTGAGGAGCGCGATGGCATTTAGCAAGGGGGCGCCGGTGCGTGCACCCCCTTGCTAATTGAGCCCAGGACAACAGCCCTCTCCGCCCATACGGAGAGCCGGCCCTGACTATGAGAGTTATGTTGTGCACATGGTGTAAACCATGGTGATAGTATTACAGATAAGTACTTATTCTGGGGTGAATCATTAACCTCAAAAACAAAAACTGAAGCACCATATGACTGATTGGCGGGCAGTTAGCTTCCCAATCTAACAATGAAAGACTTAAAGGGGATGAAAAGTTGGGATAAAAATATTATTTATATCTGACATGTATGCATATAGAAAGCCACCTTAAACATTACAATGTAAAGATGACTTTGGGATCAGTAGTATTTGCCTCTTGTGTGACGGTCACTGTCTCTTACCTGGTAGGGGGACTCGGGTGCACTGTTCTTAGGTGCCCAAGCCGCGCCTGCCAGGCATTTAAGTTTTGCCGGCAGTGTGCACTCTGCCGGCGCGCTCCCATGACATGTACGTGTCGGGAGCGCTCCTGCTGCATCAGCACGCAATGGGAGATTTAAAAGCTGGACAACTTGGGCACTCGGTGCCTAAGCTTCCAGCTAATAAGGTCTCATAGTGTTCCTGCCTGTTGATACCAGCTACTCTGTGTGCCTGCATATCTGTTCTCTGGGTTACAGTTCAGCTTATTCCAGTGTGTGCTTCCATGGATTATCACAGTTACACTATTAAAGTGATATCCCTATTTCTGCTCTGCTGTTCCAAGTATTTTCTCCTGTTTATGGTACAGTCCTCGTTCCAGCACTAGCAACTACCCTAGGGGGGTACGCTCGGGGGTCGCGACCTGGGGGTTCCTCGCAGCTAAGACCAGTAACTCCTTGCGGAGGTTAAAGGCGAAGACCAGGGGCCCCTTAGACTCCGCACCTCGTAGCGTACCTAAGCTAAACCCCAAGGTAGTACAGTGGGTCCACTCTCAGTGCGTGACATCTTGTTTAAACAGCTCTGCTCCCCCTCCCTTTCTGTGTACAGACTCTTCCTGTATAATGGCGATAAGCCCCACCCTCAACTGACATCACTTATTAATTAGATTGAGAGCTCTGTAATCGCGACAATTGTAGTTGCCCAAATTGGTCGCCACTTTGCAGAACTTGTTCAATAAGAGAACATGGGGTAGTAAAAAAGAGATGTGAATTCACAACTCTACACGACTATTCGGACTTTAGTCAATGAGGCCCTAAATTTGTATTTATTTTCCCTACATTCCTGTGCTGCATTATAGCGCCATCATCTATATGAACATTTTCTGCATCTCCAACAAATAATTCTTCCATAAACCTTGTTCTCCTTCTTACAGCAATGTAATCAATGCAAACATATTATGTAATCCACAAATTATTCCAGTACCGTCTTATACGCCACTGCAACTGTGAGCCGGGGCTGCAGATTTAAAAAGAGACATTTTGGAATTCCAGACGATCGCAAGAGCTTTACACTGAGTGCTACTTGTGCCTTATCTTTCCTAGAGTCTCTTTCACTGTACTTTATGGTGGAAACCTTCCCTTAATGGAAATCTAAGGCCATTTGATGTTCTTAATAAACCATTCTACTAGCTTTCAATAAAGAGGATGCACGGAGGTGTTGTAAAATCTACAAGTCAAGTAAACGCAGCTGTTTGAACAGATTCCCAGTTTCTCACATGACTCATAAACTAGTTACACGGTGAGGAAATTCCCTGAAAGCTTTTTGGCAAGGTTGAGTTAGTCTGACCAGTAGCTAAGAAACACATCCACTCTCAGCTTAGGAATAAAAATGCTCCAGACGTGAAATTTCACATTTGAGGTCATTTTGGAGTGTTAGCACTTTAATTAGGGTTGAGTAAGCGGTGAGCTCAATGCATGGTTAAGTAAGCAACTGTGCAAGCACAGAGCATCTAGTTTTTGTGTAGCTGCATCTTTAAGCATCTCCTAAGGCCTGCTCTGCAGAGAAGCAAAGAAACCAGGTAGCATGTTGTTCATGACAGGTGTACTGAATTTAAACAGGTATATCCACCTGTTTCGGGAACTTAGTGAGGCTGTGATGAGCACTTTAAATAAAAAGGCAATCTAAAGAAGACACTTAATATTTATCACATGCACATTCATAGAGTAAAGGTGTGATTATAGGTCATAGATGGGCTTTACTTTCCTGCCTAAGTGGTCAGTAATGGATGGTTTGAAGGTAGATGCTGTGGTTTATTTGAAAGCCATTCTCTTCCTTGCATTCACGGGTTAAGCCTCTGTTGCCCTCTAGTAAGATTTCTCAGTTAGGAGAGATTTCTGATGACCCAAGAGACTAATTAGGGGGGAATTCAGCATGCAGTGAAGTGAGCTCTGAAGCCTTCGGCTCACTTCGCAAATGGTATTATGCACATGCTGATGTCCGCGTGCAGGACATCAGCATGTGCATAATACCCTTTGCGAAGTGAGCCGAACGCTTCAGAGCTCACTTCGCTGCATGCTGAATTCCCCCCTAAAAGTAACCTGTACTTCTTACTGGTCTTGAGATCCAAGAACAGGAAAAAAAAGAGAGAGTTAGCTCCATTAGGAAGGGAACAGTCTGCCTATGTCACTGACGAATGAGGGGAAAGGTGGTTGGAAATGATCTGCAGGCAAACTCTGCGTTTAGAAGAAAGTGTATTGTGGCATCTGGCACCAAGAGATTAGATCAGTAACGGTGAACCTTTTTGGCACTGAGTGCTGATGAGTGACTTCATTGTTCATATGTTGGGGCAGAGCTCTGGCCATGGCTATCCTACCTAGATCGTCCCTGTGAGTGAGCGCTCCTTCAGTGTAGGCCATGTATCTGAGCTAAAATCTGTCAGGTCAGGTCCATAGCCTATATTGCTACTATACTATATACTAGTACTATACTACTCACTCACTGAGGGGATCCAGGACAGCAGTTAAGATGGTGCGTGTACCCACAGAGAGGGCTCTGAGGTCCCTCTCTGGCACGCTTGCCATAGGTTCGCCACCCCTGGGTTAGATCCTTTGAGTCCTTGAACGTAAGAGCTTAAGGACTGAACTTGCTATCAGTGACACTTGGGTACACTTGTTCCACCAAACAAAATGCACATTAATGTACACACTCTCATCCAGCATGTTTACTAATCTGTAGTGCAGAAAAGGGGCCCACAAAGATGTATTCAGCCCAACACTCCCCTATAGTTTGAATGGAAGTATACTGATGCCATTGGAAACAGTGAGGTGTGTGAGGGGTGGGATCTAAGCAGGAGTCAAGACAAATGTGGGACATTATGTCTCACTGGTAATTTCATTTATGATAGGATAATTAAATAATAATAAAAAAAAAAGTTTACTCTAACTGAAAGTGTATTTAAATATATGTAGTAAAATTAAAGTTTTAATATGTCTTCCAATCTTGCTACAGTATCAATACAGTGAGCAAGGTGGAAGGAATACACAGTGCTCCAAAGTGCTGTAGACTAGCCTACATTCCAAGCATGGAGGTAGATTAGTAGATAAGTAAAGTGCCCCCTATACAGTCAAAGAATAAATGGGTGCTGGGATCTCTACAAAACACACATTTTTGGCCTTATTCATGAAAGTCCTAACAGGCGCGTAATGGTTCAAATTCACATTTATTCACCACTTCTCAATCTCCGCATATTCACCAAACTCTTCAATGCATAAAATTCACGACCAATTCAGATTCTTGCGACAGCTGTTGACTTACGGAGCACTTTGCGTGTGCTTGTACAATTAATTCAGCTACTCATCAAGTATCAGAGTCTGATGAAGTAGGGAATTTGGCAAGTTGTACTGCTCTGAATGCACTAGTTTGACATCCCCAGATCAAAGTAAAAATGTAGGTAGTTGATGGCAGGGGGTGTAACGCAACTGTTCACTTAAAAGCGACAATAAAGACTTTGATCCAAGCAACAACATGAACTAGGGACAGAGCGACATAGAAACAGATGCATTAATCACTTAATACTCACATCCAAGCACCGCTCATTACAGTCTGCCAGCTAATCCCCGGCAAGCGCTGTAGAGATGAAGCTCTCTCAGTGCTTCCGGATTGCTAGCCATTCTGAAGCCGCTGACATCATCGTGCTTCCAGGTTGCTAGCCAATCAATAGCCGCTGACCTCACCTATATGACGTCAGTGGCTCCAGATTCAAAAGGGCTGAACAGAGCCGCACATATATGGCTCTCTCAGCACAAAAGTTTGCAGATGACGTCACTGCCCTTCACTGATGGAATTCGCATGACTACACATTCTAATACAGTCAGACTGGCTACGACACACTATGTAGGAAGCCATGTGTGACGCTGTGCACTACTTCAGTCAAGAAATCCATCCCTTTCAAGTGACTTTGTGACCTTTGAGGCGTAGAGACCCGAAATGACACAAATTTATTTCTGCAGTGATATCTTAATGCCACCAGCAAAACATAGAAGGAGAACTAGGGAATTAGCCATAGCTGGACAAACATTTAGAAAAAAACGAGAGAATTCAGACTTAAAAATATTGTAAAACAAGTTTTCTGGCAGATTTCTAACATGTGCAGAGGTTGCTGAACCAATATAAAATTTGTTTGCATTGATATCTATATAAGATATATATATATAAAATAACATGGTTTGGAGCATGGAGCTTAAGAGAGGGTAGTCTGTAACCAAGAGACAGGCAGCAAAGTCTCTAGCCTTTTATACAGGGCCAGCATCATAAATCATGGGTCCGCCCTAGTCAACTGCAAACTGTCCAGTTACACTGGTCAGTACTCAGAAAGCCATTCACTCAAGTCTTACTCAGAAAGATACAGTTGATATGGTTGTGTCAAGATGAAGGCCCCTGTACAGCAGTACCCACTGTTGGAAACCCTACTTCTATGAGATAAATGGTAGCAGTTAAAAAATGTCATTAGGTTCTGCAGATTCAGACTTATGGTGGGGCAGTATCTATTAATGGTGGGACAAGACTGGATAGGCAAAAGGAGTTTATAAATGGGTATAAGACTGATGGGAAATCTGTTGAGTATTGTGCATGTATCTGGATGTATGATGGGTGTACTGCCCTCTATCTAGATAACTATCTGGTAAGCAGGAAGCAATTTGCAGTGGAATTGGCAGAAAGACCTTCCAGAGAATGTTGAAATAATACAGTGGCTATTTCAAACAATTTTGACAGCTAAAACCCATTGCATGTTCTTCAAGGGGTGTATTGTTATGTATTGAATCATTTAGAGATTAAAACTTGTAATAATTAAATATTATATTGTAGAGATTTGCATTCACATTTAATAATACTCTTCGATTCATAAGTGTCAAAATGTTGAATTGAATCTACTGTAACACAATAATAACATGAAATATCCAAGGGTGGGAACTGCTCCGAATGTGATGCAGGAGCTCATACCTTCTTAATGGTGAGTCAGATCTCAGAAAGTTTGATTGTGTTCTTCTCAATCTTCTGTATCCATCCATTCATCCATCCATCCATCCATCCATCCACAAATTCATCCATCTGCCAATCAGTCCATGAGTCCATCCACCAGTTTATCCATCCATCCATCCATCCATCATTCCAACCATCCATCTACCAATGCATCCATTCATCCATCCACAAATTCATCCATCCACCCATCTATAAATTGTTCCATGCATCTATCCACCCATCTATCCACCAACTCATCCATTCACCATTCCAATCATCCATCCACCAATGCATCCATTCATCCATCCATCCATCCATACATCCATCCACAAATTCATCCATCCACCCATCTATAAATTGTTCCATGCATCTATCCACCAACTCATCCATCCACCATTCCAACCATCCATCCATAAACACTAATATGGAAGTTATTTTAATGTTGCATTATGTAGGGAAGCCTTGAATTTTTACATTTACCTTCAAACCCTCATTTGTTGAGCCAGACCTTGCACTTTATGCTTCTCGCATTGTCTTTTGTAAACTGGGATCTGGACTACGTTTAAAAACACAACAGGCACACTTGGCCAATGATAAAATAAACATACGGTCCAGTTTATTGTCCAGTACTGATGAACACAAAAGTCATTCCACAACACAGTTTTTTCTGATCGCGAAATGTAAGTATGCTTTTCTTCAGCACAAAAATAAATCAAATCAATGGATTCCACAAGCACCGGTTAATATAAGAAAAAACACTTTCTATGTTGCCAGTATCGTTGTTCAGGAGGGGTCCACATCCGAGCTGCAGCAGCGTGTCTGACTGCCTTACTTTTTCACTCTCTCTTACTTGCAAAACTTTTACCTGCTTTATTCAGGTCAGGTGAGCCTATTAGGGCGAAACTCTGGGATGGAGTATAGGAATGACCTTCCCTCCCAAGCTCTTCAGCCACTTCTAAATCCTGGTCCCAAAATCCAGTTAAACAACATCTCTGGCAGTCTAATACTGCCAGGCACGGCTCTTACCAGGATTTTATGCCACTGCTACCAATAACCTCAGCGGCACGTATACTCCTTCCACCACTTTTCCATCCACCTGCTTACACTGTGTTATGGTGCATTGCTTTCCAATCTTTTTTACACTACTTGTCAATCCCAGCCCCCCACCCATAGATGGCTTTTCACATTTGCCCTGGTTGTGAATTGATTTAAAACACCATTATTAGAGTAGCCTCACCTTCCACCTAACTAGGAAACCCCCATCTGAATGAAAACACTCAAGCAGGCAGGACAGAAGAACCAGAGACGTGGGCTGGATTTACAGGAGTTCTAATCTCACTGTGCACCCTCGCTAGCCCCCCATGTAGTCTTTATTTTATTAAGTTGCTTAGTGTTTTTAGCTCTGTGCATTTCTCTGTTTCTTTCTCTGAAATTTTGACTTTGCAGTTTTTTGACGGCAAATTTATTTTTTTTTTTTCTTTTACCCAGAATTAGAGAAAAACAGGAAACGCCCCTGTCTTCCAACTTAGGCTGATATATTCCTCCCCTGCATCCGTTCCATCACCATACATATATATAATAACAATATTATAATGCTTTCCTCTGCCAATAAACACAAATGCAACATGTGACACAATGGCAAATGCCAAAAGCAACACAGAGACCAGATTCCTTACAGGCATATTCCAAAGAAGCTGAAAACAGTCATATATATACATATATATATATATATATTTAACCTATATAATATAACATATATGACATATATAATATAACATACAATATACAGTAATAGGTATATATGATATATTTATAACATATTTAATATATATGAATTGCTTTATTTATTTATACTTTTAATCATTTTTTGAAAAATGATAAAGTTGTGCTTTAATTTGCTTACAATGAACTTAAACGGAAAGTTCAGAAAACACATATATCTACAGTTATTTTTTTTTTTAACTAATTTCTATATTCCCTTTAAATGGCGCACATTTGTCATTTTTTAAATTTTATTATTTTATTTTTTATTACAGCCAAAGGAACAAAGCCAGATTTATGGACGTTTTGCTCGGGAGTCATTTTAGGAGTAGAAATTTGAAAGAATATCAATGATGAATTTTCAGTGTACTTGTCAGATACAGTAAAGCAGAATCGGTGATAGTTTCGGTAAATGGGTGGCATATCTAGGCTGGTGGTGCAAGAGATATTGTTTCGGTAAATGGGTGGCATATCTAGGCTGGTGGTGCAAGTGATGTTGTTTCGGTAAATGGGTGGCATATCTAGGCTGGTGGTGCAAGAGATGTTGTTTCGGTAAATGGGTGGCATATCTAGGCTGGTGGTGCAAGAGATGTTTTGGAACAAAAAAAAAACACCCAAGAAGTTCACAGTCAGATTGTTGGAAAGCGATAGTACCTTAAACCTTTCCACTTGCTTTCAAAAAAACTTCCTAAAGAACCTTCTAGAATCCTGGACTTCTTCTCCTCACCTGTGTTTAATTGAATCCACTGTTAAGAACAGCTAACAGTATGTCCTTTACACTGGATTACTAGGGTATTATTTTAAAAAGAGGACAGGAGCTCAAATTCAGTTTCAGCAGAAGATAGATACATCTCAGGAAATGATGAATAAGTGGATGTAAGGTTTCAGGAGAAGGGATTTGGGAGGAGTAGGAGGAAGCAGTGTGGAACCACAGGGACTTGGCGCTAGCTATCCCTAAGCCACAGAGTCTAAGGAAATCCTTGGTTTTCACCTTTGACCTCTGCAAGGGGATGTGGGCTTTGCTGCAGAGAGTTCCCAGGTGGCGGCCCCTAGGGTAGCTCTGCACTGGTGGATCTAACAAGGAGGACAGTAAGCTTGTAACTGAGGTTACAGGATGAATAGCAGGCAAACAGGCTAGCAGTGAGACATCTGAATTCAGGAACAGGCAGGTACCTTTAATAAAGGAAACAGGATCAGGCAGGATACAAGCAACTTAGCAGCAGAATCCAGGAAAACAGCAGAACCCTAAGTACTAGCAGGCAAGTACTATAACGGGGCTCAGGGGCTAATGAGAGTGAGCCTTATATAGGCTGAATGACAGGAGCGCGCCTGTGTCTAGCTGCATCAGACGGAAGTGCATGCACGCAGTGTAGCCATGTCCAGTGCATGTGACCGCAGCGTCCTAACATAGCACCGCGTGAACGCAGGGGATGCATGCATTTGCAAGGATACCGCTGAAGAGAATGCAGGTAAGCACGACTCCTCACAGTGGAATTGTGGAAGTGTCAAATGGACATGAATTCATAGCTTTACGTTACCGTGAAGTATTTGATAAATTAGCCACTGTGTCTCCATATATTAGTGTATCAGTTACTTTCTATGTATTTCCATGCAATAACAGTTGTAAAGTGTGCCTACCATGCTTCATGTCAACTATTTCTCTCAATAACACTGTAGAACATTTTGAATTTTGTACACGTGTGTTACTGCCATGATATTGTTCATGACGCTGTTGGGTTTTGCCAGTTAAAAGCCTGGAGTAATCATTATTCTACATGCAGTACTTCACTCTGTTAGCCCTCTAAGGGTTCGAAAGATTTCTGATTTAACGGAGAAGTATAATGCCAATATAACTGCACACATACATATAAAACTCCTTTATACTAAGCCTATCGCTAACACAAGTAGTTAAAAAAAAGGTTTAGGGAAGAAATAATACTTGTCGTTTCTTTCCCTTAATTAATTTGCCCAAGAGCTGACATTTTCCTCTCCCTCTCCTTTGTGTTCTGCACGAGAAGAAAAAGCTGCCTGACTGCTATTGGTTAAGCAGTATAGAAATCGGACTTGGTCCAATGGAATTACAGATTTAAAAAAATGAGCCTGAATAGGAAGGAAGCATGATAGTGCTTGTGACATGGACTATAATCTGACTACTAGGTGGAGTAGAGAGTTTACTGATATCTGAACCCAGCAACCATTCAGTGCCAGCTTTCTGTATAAGCACGAGAGGTCCGTGGCCATCCTGTGACCAATACGAGATATATAAATCTTTCACTGCCCAACATGGTTGAATTTCTGGACCTCTTTATGGTTGTGAACGCATAGACAAACACATCTAGCCAGAAGCTAAAGTCTGAGAGAGAAAACTCTTGCTAGTTGCTTCTAGTGTAAATTTCCCTATGAATAATCTTAGGGCCTCATCGACTAAAGACCAAATGGTCACGTAGATCTGTGAATTTGCGTTTATTCTCCATCTCCCCATGTTCGCCTTATTGAATATACTCTGCGATGTGGTGAATATGAGGCCAATTCGGGCATCTATGCAAGTCGTGAAGTTACACAGCTCTTTGCATCGTCTTGCGTGCGCGTTCTACTACTGACTAAAATGTGGAATGGTGTGAAGGAGAGAATGCGACTAGGGGGACTTCTCTGAATCCACCTGTTTGACTTCAGACTGGTGAATTGGGGGGTTAATGGCAGGTGTTGCATAAAGTTCAAAAGTGACAATGGCGACTGTGACTAAGTGATAACATGACCTAGGGACAAGGTGACATAGAAATAGAATATTCACAGAATACAGTTAGTGGGATATGGTGAGACTGACGTCACTTCCCTTCACTTGTCTAATTCCCCTCACTCCGCATGACTTCTCATCCTACTTCTATCCGACTGACTACACCGCACTACACATGACTTCTTATCCTACTTCTATCTGACTGACTATGCCACACTACACATGACTTCTTATCCTACTTCTATCCGACTGACTATGCCACACTATGCATCCAACAGCGATCACCGCTGTCCTTCTGTTCGGCAAGTGTATTGTCCACTTAGTCAATAGTGAGAAGTGAATTTGTGACTATTTTGGAGATGCGACTCGCATTGCAGTGAGCTGAATTCGCAATTTAGTCAATGAGGCCCTTTGTCTACATGGCACAGAGGATAGCCTTGTCTGAACAAAAGACAAATGCTAACTGAATAGTCTTCGCCTTACATTAGACGCACCCAATACCATATTCCGCTAGAAGAAAAAATGGAGGGAAAATGTTGCAGCTGTGTTTAACTTGACAGAAAATCCATCTTTCTCCTTGGCACTTAACAACGCGTTTCTCTCTATTGAAACAAGGGATGAAATACAGTGTACCATTGAGTTCCAGTATGGAACAGCTAGTAACTTTAGACAAAGCTAACTCGTAGATATTTTCCAGGGGAAGTTAAAAAAAAGAAAGAAAATATTCCTTCTAATCTTTGCTCTGATTCCAATTTGCTGTACATTCAGCAAATCCTCCGAGATAAAAAGTGCTTACTTTACATTCGAAGATTTATCTAAGTATTTTAGAACATTTCTGTAAGACGGCAGTTTCAAACTAACATTGTCCTCACAAAGTTCACCGTCCACTTCCCACTGACGTCATCGCTCTTAACATTTCCAGACCCTTATGGATATATGTAAGCGTCTGTTTTATTCTTAAAGCGAACTAGTGCTAAGCTAATGGAAAAATGGCCGCGCATTTAGCTAAAAGTTGTCGGAGTCTGTTACGGCGAATTCGCCAGTTTTACATCACCGCACCAAAGTAATTAGGCAGTGGATGTCAGGGCTTTTACTGTCTGACTGACTACACAGCGCTACGTAAGAAACCGCATCACAAGTCATTTGTCTTCTTTAATATGTGAATCTAACGCTTAGTGAAGACGGAGCAGCGAATGCATCAGATCATCACAATGGTGCAAATTCACTTTGACAGTCGGATTCAGACTTTCAAGTTCCTAAATTGACATGTGGCCTTTGTCCAGACCAATGAAAGACAGGCTTGTGTTTGCAATCGGTGTGCGGCCCTTGTCCAAGCCAATGAAA
>WMED01023544.1:0-11423 GCA_019650415.1 Pipa parva
CGCGCTCCCCCCTGGATATGACTGATCTCGATGAATCAGTCGGCGGGCCGCATAGAATAGTTCAGCGGGCCGCGTGTTTGAGACCCCCTGATCTAAATGGTATTTTTATTTTTCTGTTGTATTTAATTTAAAGGAAGATTTATATGCCATCATGCTTGTTATTTACTAATAGATAAAATAGCCAAATTAGTAAATACTCTGCTACATAAGAAACTCTGCTTTAGTATCCTGTCCTTAGGGAGTCAAAAAAAATCTGCTTCTTAAAGTTTTCATTTCTTGATAAAACTTTATTCACAACAATTCATTTGAAGTAATTGATCTCCCTCTTAAAACATAGATCAATCAGTATCATACACACACCATTATGGGACCCAGTGCAAAATCTTCACCAGGCAGGGGGTTACAAATAGTGGAGGCAGGAGAAGCAGCTGCTAATGGGTCCATGGAAGTAGGGGGTCCAGCACCGAGCTGCCTCAATAACTGCCTATTTTATGACTGGCCACAAGCTGTAACAACAATTGTTGACTGTGGTGGGCCCCCGTATCAGCTTGCATGCACTGGTTTAGGGAGAGGGGCCCTGGTGTAGGTTTTGCTCTGGGGCCCATGGTAGCTACAGTATGTCACTGTCACCAGACTCCCTCTCCAATACTGTTTTAGGAAATTACATGTTTTCCAGCCAGAAACAAAAAGTCTAACCTTGGAGTGATTATATTTAGCTCGTTACTTTAATGCTCTTATGCAAGTTTAAATTCTGAATTTGTTGCAGCAGGATAGACACAAATATTTGTATTTTTTTCATATAACAATTGAGTAACAATGTGCTTCTTTTTTTCTAAATGTAATTATTGTCTTCAGTGCCCTGAAAGCCATATGGAAAGCATGTCCTCTAATCCCCCTCCCTTCTCACTCCCCATCCCTCTCCTGGACAGAGCTGATGATAATGCCTTACCCCCTTTCCACTCATTTAAATTGATTGGTTCAGGGTGTGGCCCAAGTCAGATATAAAACTGGAAGCCAGTGTGTTAGTTTAGTGGTACAGAGTCAGAGGAGTGGAAAGATGACAGCTGCTGTAAGTGCTGGAGGGGGAATTCTATTAGTAATAGAGGGTGGGTTATTGGGTATGACCATTTCTTGAACTAGCATTATTGGTGATGTTTCTTCTTTTTTTTTTTTTATTATGACATTTTAGTTTATTGTATTCGCTCTGATTGTTTTATAAAGCAGTTTGTATATTCTAACATGATCTTTAATTTCTCCAGAAAAGCTTATTTTTCTTTACATGTAGATTTCTATGTTCTTCCTCCCGAATTCAATCCTTTCTTTTCTATTGCTGCTTGTTAACCCCCTCCTGGCTTCTTGGCATCCTACATGGAAAGTTCTGTTGTTCATTACAGTCTACAGCTTTTGCAGTGCTGCAAGCAGTATATCATTTATAGAAATAAAGCACCATATTTGGTCAAATCAACCGCTGGCTACAGCCACACCCATGACGTAAAAACAAAAAAAGGGCAACCACATTCAATTGATTTTTTTTTTTTTATCCAATCCAGTGGAACAGATGTTAAAACCTCTGTACTGATATATTTGTTTGCAAATTGTGTCTCTGCTAACATCTGCCTGATGCACATCTCTGCAGTAATTTTCTCCATTAATCAGGTTATCCTGTAACTGGCATGGATGGGAAGCTTTGCATAAACTAGACAGGAGAGAAGTACCCAGGAACCTGTAAGCAAGGGAAAATGTTGCTGTGGCTTTATTGTATTTGTGAAATTGAGTACTTTAGAATAAGGTTATATAGATAGTGTATCTCTGCAAACTAATCCCTAACAAGGTGTGGCCTTGGCTGCCCTTCTTTGGCATCTGTTATCCTAGTTGGCTTACTTATACAAACTATACCTGTGCCGGCCAAAACTTATTGCAGGTTAAATAATGGTTTAACTTGCCCAGTGTTTGATTCTATAGCAAGGAGATGCCTCTCTCTGCGATGGAACCTCCCAAAATCTGGAATCCATTTTAACTATGTAATATTTCAGTACCCGCCTCTTATGTCACTTATTACACCCTTAGCCTATTGCTTACCTAAGGTGATCAATGTATGGTATTCTCATAATTTTCAAGTGGTCTGGAATGTAATTCTTCCTCCTCCTCCACGCTAGAGAGAAATGTACAGCACAAGTTAACTGTCAATTTACTACTGCAGAACTTTTTCTTCTTCATCTTGTAGCATGGAAATGCACTAGGCATAAACTATTGTCTGATTCTCATCCAATACAGGGTGTGGTCCTGAATAACTTCAGCCTGAAACAGGGGCATTGCTTGGAGCTGAAAGTTCTCATCCCTAAAGATGCTAAAAGGTATTTAAGTATGCTTTACTGCATATGTGTCAATTTGAATAGTTCTAGGTTAAAATGCACTAACTTTTTTTTTTTTTTTTTTTTTTTTTTATGGACATTCATGGTACAAAAAAAGAATATAAAACCATATGCCTATTTAAAGCATTTTGCAGAGAGGAAATAGTTTGTTAGCAAAGCTAACATAGTTGTAGTCTGTTTGCAGTGAGACAAAGAAATTCATTTCTCACTTAAGTGTCCTTGACTTTTGTTAACTCTTGGTCTAGCAACCTCTGCAATGTATTTCGTAAATCAGGGCACTTTGCCAGACCACAAAAGCTAATGTCTGATTATCATGGGTCTAAAATTCATGAGCTATGTATAGGGAATGGTGTCACTGTTTCAGTTTTTCAGCCTTCTCCCTTTAGTGCATTGTTTTTATTTTATGGGTTGTGGCTCTAAAGAAGCGAATTCATAATTGTACAATTTCTAAAAGGATGATTATCACTGGAAATGTCGACAGACAATTGGTTTTCTTGCATTTAAACCTGTGCACACAGTACCAAAAAGTGACGTCAATCACCAGCGCCTTCCCCTGAAGTGCAGGTGCTGATGAGTGACATCATCATGCCTGCATTGGGGGAAGAGCTCTGCTACGGCTAGCCTATCGGTGAGCGAGTGCTCCTTCATAGTAGGCTGCTAATCAGACCTGAAAACTGTCAGGTTTGCGGCCTGCTCTAAAGGACAGCTCGCTTGCTGGGGGGATAAAGGATAGCAGTGATGGTGCACATGCCCACAGAGAGGGCTCTGCATGCCCTCTCTGACATGTGTGCCATAGGTTCGTCACTGCTGTACTAGGTTAATCACTACTTGACTAGATTGTGTGACTGTATAGGGACAAGAACTGAAGTGAGTGACTAACCTCTGTAAAGTCAGCAATATAAGTACACAAATAGCTAAGAAACAGTAGGCTTAGCTACAAAGGATGCAGTAGAATAACAGCCTCATGTATTTTATTAGTAATGGGTGTATTGGTATTTATTAATAGTAACAAATGCATATCAAGAAGTCATAAGTACAGAATGCTTGGTGCTTTAAGCTGACCACACCCCATTGTGCAAATCATAGAATTAAGTATGCAGCGAATTGAAATACTGTTTGACTAGTGTAAAGTATAAACTTTATGAATAAAAATAAATCATAATGATAGTTGCTACCTCCTAGAATCTCTAATCTCGTATATAAAGAACGAAAACAATAGATGTCTCCTGGCAGAGAAGGTTTAAAAATATAGATGCTTTGAGCTGGTAATAGTGTTATTCAACCCACCTGAAAGTGTGGCTGTCTAGAAAAGGGATCCGTTCAATGATTTACATGTGAAATGCTTGCTGATTAAACTCTTCAGTCTTCTTTTTATTTTAATCCATAAGCTTTGTCATTAACCTTGGAAAAGATTCATCAAACTATGTCCTGCACTTTAACCCTCGATTTGACCACCAAGGGGACATCAATAAAATAGTCTGCAACTCAAAGGAAGCAAACTGTTGGGGGACAGAGCAGAGGGAGGGAGCATTCCCATTCCAGCAGGGGGCAGAGACAACGGTAAGTGCTTGTAGAAATGGAGATTGCCTGTTTGGTTTATAACAGTAACTTGTAGTTCTTGGATCTATGTATTTCCTGTCATGCACATGTTATAAAGCTAACGCTCCATTTTGTTTACTTATGCCAATAGTTTTCACATGCTTCAGGCTAGGTGCGCCTCAGAGTATGGGTACCTGCAAAGAAAAATAGAAAAAATGAAACCTAACTATTCTCCTGGCTTGAAGCATCCTAAGTAGTGTTCTTGGTTGATGGCTTTGTGCAGCTTATCCAGGTTTTCCATTGTGGTGCCCTTGTGCTTATATTATATTCCTATTGTCTTTGTTCAGTAAATAATATTGAATTTATACCAAAGTCCTTAGCATACATTTGTATTTCACCATGATGCAGCAATGCATTTCCATAACATTGTCTTGCCTACATACATCCCAGAGGGAAGAGTCCATGACGGTAAAAACTGGGCATAAGTAGAGTGTTTTTTTTTTTTTTTGTTTTGTTTTTTTTTTCCCCTGTAAATGGGCAATAATTATAAAAAGCATTATATACAAATATTAGGAAATCACAAGTTTACAGGAAAAGACCTTTCACAGGATGCTTCCTAAATCATACTAATGATATCCAATATTTATCTGTGTATTTAATTTAAACTTTTTTTTTATTTGCACAGGTTTCAATTTGGCACATTTAACTGTGCTTATGTATAGTACAATTTCTCTACCGTTCCATCACATGCTTCTAAGAAATATATGGAAATCTTATCTGCTGTATTAGGAAGCGCCCAATAACAGCCCAAGAGTTAGAAAATATTTCTCACCTCTGTCTCTTTCTTGCTTGTGTGTAAAGTTGACTGAGCAGCCATAGAACTCCTTATTGAAATTAATTTGTACACTTATTTATGTTCAGAAATCGGTACTGCTAATATTGTATATTTAAATTGGGGGGGAGGGGGGGGGGAGAAAATGATTTGTATTGCAAGTGAACTGCTTGGAAAGTTGGGCAAAGGCATATTTCATTGGTAACAGTTTTTCCCGAATTACCACAGTCCGTACGAGTACAATGGGAAGTTGGTACTGGCACTTTGTTGGAAAAATTCATGGCAACAAAATGCCCTGTGTGCCTAAAGGAAGGATCTTCCCTTTTTTTTATTTTATGGGTGTATGCATGGTCAATGTCGTTATCCTTTTATACTGCATTAGTAATCTATTCTCTACTTTTTCCCTAGATTTGCTTTGAATATGAAGCAAACCAGATGAAAATAAAGTTATCCGATGGGCAGGCCTTCTCATTTCCCATCCGGACGCCCATGGATACCATTACATTCCTATCTATGGATGGAATAGAACTCAAGTCAATCTCTTTCAAATAACTAATATTTTATATACAGTGATGATTTAACCACTTCCTTTTGTGGGCTAAACGCTCATGCTAACACACCACTTGCATTCTTATAAATAACACACTTTACTGAGATGTGTGTCCTTGACTTGATAATGATCCTTACTGTATTTCTCATTGTGTAACACAACCAAATACTCATAAATGTTATTATTGCTCTTTCCAGTACAGGTACTATAACTGTGGTTTAAACATTTCAATACTGTATGCTAGGCCTTTATCAGCCTGTTACCTTTTATACTGTAAAAATGTTAAAGAGCAATAAAATGTTGTTTCATTGTTGTAA
The DNA here is from genome assembly GCA_019650415.1 of Pipa parva. Classification (NCBI taxonomy): domain Eukaryota; kingdom Metazoa; phylum Chordata; class Amphibia; order Anura; family Pipidae; genus Pipa; species Pipa parva. The sequence goes on from WMED01023544.1 coordinate 5,611, forward strand.
TGTGAAATCAATGAGTAGAGTGAAAGTGGTGCAGAAGATTGGCTAACCGGTGTTGTAGGCTAGGAGATTGGTGCTTTTTCTAAGAGACGGGCTTCGGTCTGTTTTCAAATAAACTGTCAAAACTGGGAGACAAACTGACCTTTTCCAGTACCTGCCATCTTAATTGATGCACCTGATGTTTGGCAGGGTTGAAATGTCTAGACACAGTGTCGGTAGTAGTTAACAATCCAGTTTAAAAACTGTTGTATTTTATCAGTATCCCCTGCAGGCCATTTCAGGCCCTGCTCTTGTGGTATGGGTTACCCGTTGTCATGTTGCTACTGTTAAATGGTAAAACCCAAGAGATAAGCATCAAGGAGGTTATGGACCACCTCTGAAGAGTCAATGAGAGCAAAAGCCACTTCTGATTTTCACCAGTGCCCCTCTGGGCCCCAAGACATTCTGCTCAAGAGCAGCTGGGATCTCACTCCCACAGTAGCAATAGTGGTCAGTAGACTGAAAGGAGAGGACCAAGGCAGACAGAATAATATCTGAGGTGGAACAAAAATACTCAGCTGGTCTAAAGATGCACTGAAATGAAGGTAAACAGTAGGAAAAGCAAAATAGGAAAGTCTATAACAGTAATGCATAATACACTGTACAAGACAACTGGACCAGCAACTACATCAGGACGTATCTAATTCTCAAGGTAAGATTAAGAATAGGCACAGGACAGAAGGGTAAGGTAAACCACAGGAATTAAAGGAGGAAAGAGGCTGGAAACCAGAACCAGGATAGCCTTTTGGACAACACAGACACACACAGTAGAAATGGGTCGTTTATATTAAGTGCTAAAAGAGAAACAATTAGAGAGCTAAAGAATGAACAAAGAGGTTCTTATAACAGTATGCTAGCTTGCTTCAAATCAAATGCCAAAATGTACTAGCCCCCAGGCAAAATGAAATGCCAGTAGAGAAAAAAAAATGTAATAGTGGCAAAATATCTTTATCACTTTCTATAAATCAAGTCCATTGTGACTTCTATGCACCATATGCAGACACATACAAACACGAAGTGATGAGCAGAGTATGTTAACCAATTTCTAGACTGAAGCAATTCTGGCTTCTAGCAATCTTACACCACATATTAGTAAAGTATTTACTGACCTTGTATTATGCTTAGATTAGTTACAAAACAAAACATTTCTTTTAAAAGCATCATATTTTATATGAAAAAGAATGTCCTGGTGTAAGATGCAAAAGCTGAAAATAAAGTAAAAAAAAGTAGCTCAATCCAAAATTCAGGTGAGCTAACAATGTGGTATAAATAAGGGCCTCGTAAAATTACAATTAAATTAGCCTACGTGCTATTACAAATATGTAGCAAAAATGTGCAAAGAAAACACATTGGAAGAGAAAATATTTAGATTCAATAATGTTCCCAATGTAGCTTGGCAGATGGAAGTCTCAGTGGGCTTGATTTAAATACATTTTAATACATTTACATTTTTTTAAAAAATCTGTGCCATTATATCATGGTGATTTTTTAACTATAAATCAGAACCTAGTTTCAGTTGCAAACAGAAACCAGCTTGGGCAGGGAGTATGCCCGGTAGTGGTCTATATATATACAGTATATAGGGCCAGGAAATGAAAGATGAGTTGAACCTGGGCCCACTTAATGTAACTGAGTAGCTGGTTACTGAACACTGCTCGGGCAGACAGCAAACAACTTGCAAACAATAAACAATGAAATCTGCTGATTGGACATCCAAAAGATTACCACCACCCCACAACAATCAGCAGACCTGGGTTTAAAATGAGCTGTCCTTCTAATGAATATTTAGTGTATTTTAGATAGTGGTATTGCAATACAGTTTGAAATTAGTCTTATTTAATGTTTTGCTGATGTTTTTTTTTTTTTCCTATTTATATTTATATTGCTACAATTGCTAGAGGTGCAGTAACCTAGCAACCAGCCAACTGAGTAAAGTACAGAAAGAGCGATAGCACAGGGCCAGAACAACAAAGTAATAAAAAGTACATTTAACTATAAAATCATTGGATTAATTAGCAATACAAAGTCAAGTAGTTCAAAAACCATAACAAAAAAAAGACTGGTCACAAACTGTGTTAGGACACTGTTATCTCCTACAGCATGATAACAATGAATTCCAAGGTAGACAACTCATTTACAACCATCCAAGGTGGAACAGGCAGGCACATGAGACACTTCTTGTTTTGGAAATCACCTGGACTCAGTAAGAAAACCAGTTGCAGTATTGATAAACTCATATAGAATGTTTTTTTTGCAACTAAACTGAACATTTTATTTCACTGGACACAATGATCTGGAGGAGCACTGCCTCAAAACAGCTTCCAAAACTCTACATTGCCCCCTCTAGTGGGGCTGCATGATACTACCCATGCAGGAGAAGAGATGAATGTAGTAATTTGGGAAGGATAAATACATCCATCTTTGATGTCCAATTTTTTATATCCTACTTAGTTTAAAGTTTATCTAGAGGAAAGGAAACCTAAAATTTCTTCCATTTTGAGGGGAAAAAAGCCTCCTTTAAGGCCCAAAATGACAAACAGACTTGCTTCTATATGAGCCTTTTTACATATGTATTGGCATCAGTACCCTTCGTCTTAGTTTATGTCAGATCTATATTCAGTCTCTTCTGGGACAATTAACATTGTCTTCCAGGACAACCTTCTTAGGAAGGGTATTCCTGCAGTTTCATTGCCCTCATTGTACAACACTTTTCCACAGTTACAGGTGGAACCATCTCCATTCTACAAGGAATGTCGAAATGTTCTCTGGGATTATTTCTATTAAATAATCCTGCTGACAAGTATGTCTACTGTCCCTTTATATATTAATATAAAGTGATCATATTTCCCCTTAAGTGTCCCTTCCCAGTGTGAACAAAAATAGCCTGAAGAGCCTGTCTGAAGTGTGGGACTTGCCAACCATGGCACCTGGGAAAATCCTGGTAAGCCTGGCACAAGTGAGCCCTTTTCCCTACTAGCCCCACCTTTGGCACTATACTGTTGTGTTCTGGCAGGGTGTCACTCCCATTAGGTCACATGTAGAATGTTGTAAGGAAATGAAAGAGCAATCTGCAGGAGAGAATAGGTTAGTAATGTGCTGTTGGTTTACACATGTGTGAGTAAGAATGGGTGCCTGTGTGAATGTATGTGAAAGCGTGGGTGTGCATGTATGTGGAACTGTGTATATATCTGGATGTAAATGTGGATATAAGGGAAATAGAAGCTCCAAATTAAAGGAGCTGCTGCTGGTAACACACCACTGGTGTTGGTTGCTGCAGAGTGTAATGGGGGTGCCCTATTCGGTATTTGCACAGTGCGCCTCCCACCAGTCCAGCCCTGGGGGGAGCTCTAAATGTCAGTTTTCCAGGATGGCCCCAAGCATCCCAGTATCCCAGTTTGAAACTGCCTGTCTGTTTTATCTGTGATTCCAGGACTGTACCACATACTGCAGCTGAGAAGATCTCACCTTTATATAGAGCCTCACTGGATTCTATTCATCTTTTAATACAGGCCACAAGGTGGGTAGAGCAAAAGCATGGCTTTGCCTTTTCCACATTGCTTTTCTCAAAGAAGTACTGTATGATGAGCAGCACTTGTGGGAGGCTGTCCGTGAATAGGTTATGCATGATGCATTCCCCTTTTTCTTTCTTCCTCTAAGAAACTTGGATGCTATGGCTATGGACCCAGTCAGAGATGAATAGTTATGTAAGTGCTGATTTCAACATGGCCAGCTAATTACAGGGGAAAACTCACAGCACACTAGCCAGGGTTACCAAATGTACCAAGACATTTATTTCTTCCTGTCAGGAGTGTGGGCTTTCTCTTAGGAAAATAAACACACTCTATAACTAACACTGCACACTGAGTCATTAGAAGAACCAACCACATGATTCCTAGTCATATGATTTCAAAGTCATAATTTAACCTTTACTCCTGCTCTCTCTGCAAGAGCATTCACTTAATAAAAAGAGAATGGATGGGTGACTGGATTTAGGCGCTTGGTTCAGTGGTGGTTGTGGGAGGATGATTGGGTGGGTGAGCTTAGGTGGATGGACAAGTGACTGAGTTTTGGTGGATTGTGGTTTTATGAATTTTGAGTTAGTCGTGGTTTTGGATGGTTGAGTTTATATAGGTAGGTACATTTAGGTAGTTGGATAGGTAATGGTTAAGTGGATGGATTTGTGAGAGGTGGTTTTGGGTGGTGGTGTTGGGTGAATGGGTAACTGGTGGTTATGGGTTTGTGTGGTTGGGTGAGTGGTGGCTTTATGTGATTGGGTGTATGAGTTTACTTGGTTGCGTGGGTAAGTTTACTTGGGTGGTGGGTGGGTGGGTGTGGTTGGGTTGGTAAGTTTAGTTTAGTGCTGGTTTTGAATGGTGGGGTGGGAGAGTATTTTTGTATTGGTGAGTAAATTTAGGTGGCTGGGTAAATATGTTTAAGTGGTGGTGGTTTTAGGTGACTAAGTTTGGGTCGTTGGGTGAGTTTATGTGGTTGGGTGGGTAAGTTTAGTTGGGTAGTGAGTAGCTGTGGTTGAGTGGCTAAGTTTAGTTTAGTTTAATTCAGTGGTGGTTTTGAATTGTGGAGTCGGGGAGTTTATTTGTATGGGTAAGTACATTTATAGTTGACTCAGAAGATATGTTTAAATGAATGCATGGATAAGTGGTAGTTTTGAGTAGTTGGGTGAGTGGTAGTTTTGGAGGCTGGTGTGGGTGAGTTTATATGGTTGGGTGGGTAAGTTTAGATGGAGGGGGAGGATGGTTAGTTCAAATATTTTCTTTCTCATACACAGGATCTTTCAGTGAATGCATTCTGAAAGTCATCAGGTATATACACTGTCACATGCCTGGCACAAAGACTCACTGTCACATGCTACTACAAAAGTGACATAGCAGCTTTCACATGAATGCATATTATATATATATTATAAATGTCATCTCATCTGAGGCTGCCAAAGGTGTATTAAAAGGGATAATGATGTAAGGGGTCCAGCAACCTCAGCAAAACAACTGAGCCCAGCCATTCAAATATACAGTCATTAAATATGACACGGGTTATGCAGTTTTATAAATAACATCATCAGAAAATCCTCTGCCCATATACAACTGTGACACTGGCTTGTAAGGGACAGAGGAAAAAGTTATCTACATAATAGGGACAAGAGACATATCATCTATATCAGACCTGGGTAAACTATGGCCCACGGGCCGAATCTGGCCCTCCAGATGTCTCCGACCAGCCCATGTGAGGATGTAAAAAAGGAGGCATGGACAACTGCCATAGGCATCAGCACACTAGGCACGCCTGCCCCTGATCTATATCGATAGCAAAGACTGGGGAAGGGAGGCCCATAGTTAGAAAAAAACAAATGCACAAAAAGCAAGACTCACATGAACCGTAATCAGTAGTCATAGCAGCGGCAGCGCTGCCATGACAAAATGTAGGGCCTATGGCATAAGTGGCATTTTCAGGCCTCCTTATAGAAAGTAACAGTGAATTCATTTTCTTCAGATATTGTGTTTACAGATAATCATACTCATTGAGGAGAGAGCTGTGATCAATGTAAGATAACAATGTTAAGCAGTCCATCAAAGCTTTGCTGGGAAGGGGACCGGTCCCCGATCCAGCAAAGGTTGGAGACCATTGGTATACAGAGGTCACTTTAAAAACAGGGGTGTTCATTTATCAAGAAAGCACAGAGAAAGTCCAATATACAGAAACAAGACAGGAATAGCACACTGGCTAAAACACTTCCCAAACATACCAATTGAAAACTTAATAAA